>JAYESA010000004.1:321727903-321947903 GCA_036927795.1 Iris macrosiphon
CTTCAACTCTATCAGCTTATTGTTGCTGACTCTATAGACGTGATGGGATATCGACTCCGCGCCTGGCACCAAGTCTATAGAGAACTCCATATCTCTGTCCGGAGGTAACCCTGGCAACTCCTCTAGAAAGACATCCATGAACTCCGCTATCAGTGGATGTGGCAACCTTCGCTCTACCACCAGGGCTCCGCAGAAGACTCCCTCGCTCTGCTCCGCTTCTCCTCTGGCAAACTCAAACTCTGGCTCACCCGGCGGACTAAACAACACTCTGCCTCCACGACAATCTATACTAGCACAGTGCATACTCAACCAAATCATCCCGAGTACAATATCGTAGCTCGGAAGTGGCATTACGAGTAGGCACACACTCAACTCCCGGCCTCCCAAGGTAACTCTCCGGTCTCTGCAGACATCACTGACTAGGATGATGCCACCCCCGATCGTGATCTTGCAGAGTCTAGCTAAAGGTTCAGCAATAAGATGGTGTCTAATAGCAAAAGATACAGACACAAAGCTATGGAAAGCACCGGAAACAAATAAAGCAAGTGCTGGAATGGAATCAAGAAGAACAGAACCTGAGATCACATCACCAACGGTGCAAGATACGATATCATCAATGAAGGACAATAATATTGCAAAAGAAAACAATTTCAGAAAAATTAAAGATAACAAAAATCAGGAAGGGTCCTAGTTGTGATTGAGCACACTCTCTCTCAGCCTATATCCTATATCCTATTGCAGGTAGACCTAGAAACTAGACCTACATGGGCCACCACCAAAAATGTGTCACGACCCGCACCCAAAAAATCGGGCATGAGTCGTGGGTACGTCCAGCCTACGCCGTAGAATCGGCGGTAGAACGATGTCTAGGTCCGTTCTAGGTCAACAATCTATAACTCACAAAACCTGTCAATATAACCTCTCCAAAAGGAGGGCAACCACGCAATATATATATGCCTCAATCACAATAACTAGGGGAAGAGTAAAAGCACGATAAGATATCTCAAAGAAACAAGAACCAAAGAGCAAGTACAATATCTAATATACAGTCCAAGTCTATAAGTCTACAACATCCACATGAGCAAAAATAATAAATACAATCATCCAAAGTAACCAACTAGGAACAATCCAGAAACCCACCTAGCTAACTAGGGTGGCGTCTCCTCGACGGGCTCCACCTCAATCTCCGGGTCACAACAATCCTCGACACCAGGCCCGTAGAATGTCGGACAAAAATCCTCAGGATCCTCTGGAAAAAATATGTCCAGTCAGGACTGGAGCGAAGTACATAACTATGAAAGCAACTCCAAATGCATGCTAAGGTGTATATGACTAGCAATAGAAAAGTATACAAGATGCACCGGAATATAAATATATGGTAAAACAGATAAAGTAACTGCAATGTAAAACTAGGGAACAATACAAGTAGTGAGAAGTAACTGCATGTGAGAAAATAGGAATACTAGCTAAGTGCCTTGAGCACAAGTTCGTTATGTGATATGCTTAGGTTGTACATGAATAATCTACGATAACTCCGTTATGCGTGAGTTGCATAACCGATATACACATGAATACTGTTTGGCTTTGATCACATAACCAACTCATACTCCCCTCCCCCACTAATACTCTTGGATCCAACCACGACACGCTACGTACATGATAAATAACTCGCCCACATAAAGGCGAGAGCACACGAAGCACATGATAGCACATGAGAATCAATACCCGAAGCACATGATGAAATACACGTGATAGAGTACCCGCTGAACACGGTAAGGGGGATAACATCTCATGACAGGATCCAACTAGTACCATCTCGTGAAACAATGTGTCAGAATCAAGTATTATAGTTTTAGAACAGGTGATATATACGCTATCATGAAATGGAAACAATCAGAGGTAGGTACTCGCTTGACGTCCTGAGCAACTGATGAGGATCGAGATTCGGACTGGCGTCGCAAGAACCTATTTCGAAAAGAAAGGTTAAACGGGGTTCTAAAGAGTTAAACTGATATAAAATAACTAAAAATAAGCTTCTAGGGTTATTCTAGGTTGAATGGGTCAAACCGGTGAAATTTGGGTCAAAAAGTCAACCCGGGGTCCAAAAAGTCAACTCTAGGTCAAAACTAGCTCATTAAGCTAGTAAACTCTCAAACTCGTCTCCTTGAGATACCGGGATACCCTCGGTATCCAATACCTCGACCTAATCTACGCACCCCGCCTAAAACCCACTAACACATATGCTAACACGCGCAAATATATACACCAATACATATAAAAGTAACTCTAATCTTATTCCTAGGCAAATGCTCAAAAACCTTACCCCGATACTCAACACCTTGGGTATCTCAAGGTATTGAGATACCTTGATATCTCAAGGTATTGAGATATCCACTACCCCTCTCTAACACTACTAACTAGCTAACTATCTATGCATATACATATATATCTAGCTATATATCTAGACTACTATATATATATATATATATATATATATACAAACACATAGGCATATATCTACATAACTATATATATACATATCCACATATACACAATACATATACCCAACTCATAAATATATATCTAACTATATATATATATATATATATATATATATATATATATATATATATATATATATATATATATATCTACTAATCTATGTATATATATATATATATATATATATATATATATATATATATATATATATATATATATATATATATATGGCTCTCTCTAGCTACTGCTGCGCTATTACTACCTGCATACGCTGATGCTCTAGTGCCTTGCTGCTGCTGCACTGGCTTGCGCTTGCTGCTGCTGCTGCAGTTGGCTGCTGCTGCCACTGCAGCAGCTACTTGCTGCTGCTGCTCTAGAATTCCACCTCGCTGCTGCAGGCTGGTCTGCTCACTGCCTCGCTGCTCTTCCCTTCTCTCTGCTGCAGTTACTCTTGGTTGTTGCTGCGCTTCCATCTAGCTGCAGCTGCCTCTCCATTTCTGCTGTTGTTGCCACTCTATTTTTGCACAGCAGCTACTGCCTCGCCCCCCTCGACACACCACACACACACACAAACTCACATATAGATATATATATACACACAAACATATATATATATATATATATATATATATATATATATATATATATATATATATATACACACTTAGGTATATATATATATAAACACACTCTACATATATATATACACATACTCATATATATATATATATACATACACATATATAAACACACTATATATATATAAACACCTACACAAATATATATATATACACTCATATATACGTATACAAACATATATATATATATATATATATATATATATATATATATATATATATATATATATAGACTCATATACATATATATAAACACACACTTAAACACAAACACACACAACACAACACAACACACACAACCACACACAACACCCCACCAACACACGCACAACCACCCAAACACACATAAACACATATAAATATATAAAATATAACTCAAAAACTCTAGCACACACTTTCCGAAGCTAAACCAACGCGTGCACGAGCCTGAAACCTAGAAACCAAGTCGAAATGGTCGTTCGGTCATTTCAACGAACACGTGGAGTACGGTTCGCAAAACCTCGTGAAACGCACACCAAACCTACTCGGAATTGACCCAAAATTTACCTACTAGTTCTAATCGAGGTCTAGAACCTAAAAAAAATGTTAACTCGCCGATTCTAGGTCCGTGGCAAAAATGCGCACGCACATAGAACCTACGACGACGAAAACCCCTAAATCGCCCGAAACGCCCAAATCTTCGCGACACGACCTCACGTGTCCGAACGAAGACACATACTTACACTCAAGACACCCAAGCACATCTACCTAGGTCCGTCTAACCTAGGGCATCACCCAAAATTGGGCCAATCTCAGATTTCACCCAAAATTGACACAAAATCTAATGTCAAAGTCTCCAAACACAACCAAACAAGTTCTAACTTTCTCCCACGGGTAGCCTTAAGGTCTAGGAAGGTTCTAAACCACTAATTACACTATATAAGAGCAATCACTAAGGAAAAAGTTAGGGTTTACCTCTTGGGAGTTGGAATCCCAAGGCCAAAGTCTCCAAAACCCTTGAAATCACCACCCTCAAGCCTCCAAGCCTCCAAACCAAGCCTCTACACTAAGTCTAGGCTCTACACACCTAGGTTAGGGAAAAGTATAGGGTTAGAGTTTACATAAATGGAAGAATAGAAGAAGAAAGAGAAGAAATAGAGAATTACTTACTTGAAATGAGAGATTGGAAGAAGAAAAGAGTGGAGAGTGGAGAAGAAGAAGAAAATGGAATAGAGAATGGGTTTCGGCCAGGTGACTTAGGGTTAGGGGCCGGCCAAGCAATATTATAGGATTTCCATAAGACAAAATGACTAAAGTGCCCTCTCCTTTTAGTCATGCAACTAAAGTTTAGGTTTAGGGTTCACTAAACACACTCTAACTAATCCAAAATAACCCAACTAACTAAAATAAAAATATAATAATTATTCTAAACCCAAAAATGAGTCTGACAAGGGTGTTGGTTGGGTCTGACATGGGTCCACTAGGATCTTACATGGGTCCAGACTAGCCAAAACCCAAAAACAACCAATAAAAAATAATACAATCAACAATTAAATATAAATATAATTATTTACGAACAATACACAATTTACCAAATAAAAAAAAAATCTTATTTTCTAGAATTGGGTAGTAACACTAACCCTCCATCGTCATCCCCAGAACATAAAATTTGTACTTACATTGTCTTCTAGGACTTCTCTGTACTCTATTTAGGTTGTTAATCAAATCAAGTTCGTTTAGTTCCCATTTTGATTTAAATAGAAAATACAATGGCGACTCTGCTGGGGACCAACTTTTTCTCTGTTGAGAAGTCAGTGACGCAGTCCGATGCGTCCAAGCTCGACTCGACGCAAAAGATGCGGGTGGTTTGCTTCGACCAGCAAGCGTTCGAGGACATGCTCTCGGAAGGAAATATCAGTCCTTCCCCAAGGCTAGCTAAGCCCAAGGAGACCCGCAGGCAGTGGGTAGCGAAGGTTGTTGCACCTCGCCCAACTACGGAGGAGGTGCTTCCAACTGCTCACCGTGCTGTTGACAGCCAGGAGCACACCCAAGGCGTCCACGTCCATGTGGCCTCCCTACCTGACATGGAAACTACTTAGTGCCCAGACTCTGGTAAAAAAAATACTATGATATCAGACATTCTGGAGCTGAAGCAGGTTCCATGCGGCCAAGAAGGAGGCCGCATAAGACTGGCAGACGGTCTCATACGGCCTCAGCTCACAGCCGCAGGAAGACATCCCCATGCGGCCCAGACAGCAGCATAATTTTTGTCTTTGATCGTATCTCATGCAGCCCAGACTCTATGCGACCCAATGAGAACGGCGAAGATCCAAACTTGGACTGCGTACTATGCGCCTGCGGGGGCTAATTCAAAGAGGTCTAGGACAGTGTGAGCTCGCCAAGCTTAGACAACTATCCAGTCAGTCGACCGTCAAAGGGCACTGCTAATCATTACGCGGGCCCCTGTTAGAAAATTATATAAAATTGTACCATGCGTCCAGCCCCCAGCGGCAAATGGACATGGTCGGTCTCAAAAATTATATAAAAAATTTCATAATTTATTTCATGTAGGAGACCCTGTGGACAATTGCTAGCTTAATGGTGTGCACAAATATATTTTTCTAGAATTTTATAGGTATATATATGTATATATATAATTATATATATATATGTATATATTAGTTAATTAAAAAAAAAAGATAATGGGTTTGGATCCTTAATGGATCCAAACCCAAATCCCGCAACCCATGGCCCCAAAACCAAACCAAAGCAAAACCATCAAAACCATCAAAGAAAGAAAACCACAGCAAGCAAACTAAGGAAAAAAGGAAAGAAAGCAAACTAACAAGGAAAGGAAGAAGTAAGAAAATAAACTGCGGCAGCAGCCGCAGTTTAGTAGACCCCCCCCCCCCCCACGCACACAGTATCGACCCCCCCCCCCCCCACCGCTTCTATCTCTCTATATATATACTATTCACCCACTCTCCCAAGCCCTAACCCTACTCCTCCCTCTCCACCTCGACGTCGCCGCCGCGCCACCGGAGCTCGCCGCCGACCGCCCCAGGCCGCCGCCATGCGCCGGAGCCGACCGCACACCGCGACGCCGTGCGCGCGAGACAGAACAACGTACCTGTGTTCATGTCCTGTTTCCCATCTCCTCGCTCGACCAAACTCGACCCCGTCTTCACCGGTATGATCCTCACCTATCCCCCTTCCATATTTGTATGTTAGTTTATCTCGAACAGCGTGCCAAACTAGGTAAAAATTGACGTCAAGTCGAGGAAAAATGACCACTTTCTAAATTCCAGAAATTTTGAAACGGAGCACGCCCCGCCAAACAGGACCGCCCCGCTGTGTACCAAGTATACCAAAAAGTGCGCACAGTATACCCGGACATGTGAGAATTCGCGGAAACTGATTTGGACGCGTGTGCGCATCGAAATCAGCCGGTATCCGCAACAAATTTCCAGTGTCACAACTTTTACAAAAGCCGTGCGCATTTTGTGCACGCTCGTCAGAATGCGACGAAACTTGCGCCACTGGACTCGTGGTATCGCGTCGGTCTAGTGACCCAATTTTCACGCAATTCTGAGACAGTTGACCAAGTCACCAATTAGCGGGCCCCACAGTTGACTTTTTGGGCAAAATTGTGTTCGGCTCATCGGAATCCACATCTGGACATACCGTTGAGTTCGTACTGACATTTAGAGTTTGTTTGACCTATAATTTGTCCCTTTTAGAGACCTTTACCCTTGGCACGCTTTTCGGTGCAAAGTGGGCCACTAGTGGACCCCGATTTGACGTAAATTACTGTTTTACCCCTGTGTCCAAATTGGATGAAAGGATAGTTTTTTCTAGCTGTTTTGCTTATTCTGGGAACGTTGGTGATGTTTATTTCAGCATCCGGAGACGTTCATTCTGAGGCCATAGTTTCTGACTTTTAGCATTTGACATCTGGACGTTACTTTTGCAGCTCTCTTGCCAGGCAAGTATACCTTGCCTTGTTGTACTGTTTAAATTCATTTATTTTTAGTTACATGTTTATTTATTTTAATATTATATAAATGTGCGCATCCGAGAAGACTCGGGTGCAGTCAACGATGGCTTTGACGTTAGGACTTGTGTCTGACCTAGTGTCTAGTAGACCCACCTAAAGTTGTGGAGTTATTGGTATGAATCCCCAGGCCTTGACACGTATCATTACACGTCACAGAGTGAGTTCATGTAGGGATGCGTGCCTCATGCGCGACTGGCCATCAGTGTGAGCAACACATGTAACGGTATTTAGCTTAGTTGTTTATTCTATAGAGACTTGCATCATAGTACGAGATGTCCACGTCGTGTTCACGACTTGTATATCTACATTGGGCGGGGAGGACGACTAGTAGGCGTATGGGACACCCACCTCCTTTATACAGATACCGCACTCGACGGAGTGATACGGACGTATATATATATTACAGATACCACGTTCCTTAGAGTGTTGGGCGTCATTTATTATTTTTGCAGATACCACACTCTAAAGAACGTTGGACGTTATACTATTTCAGATACCATGCTCCTTGGAGATGGACGATTACAGAGTGCCCTCAAATGGGGGCATATGTGGCATATACTAACCAGTCACGACGATTGGTAAATTACGTCAGCATATGTCTAGCCTACACTTTCCCATACGTACTAAGTTATCCTCAAATTGCATTCACTGAGATGGTTAGCACACCCCCTTTATTTATTCAGTATTTACTTTTTGGCATGCTTCTATGTATCTTGCTATGTCCCTCTGAGGACCTGGTCCCTTTCCAGGTGTAGATGTTCATGAGTATTCACAGGAGCGCAGATCCGGACTGGTTACTTATATTCCGAGGAGGTCTTCTCTTCGAGCCTCGTGATGTTTAGATGTTGTATTTATATAGGGTTTATCTTGTTCATTTTATATTCCATTTTGGTAGTGGATTTATTTCCATTCGACTGTCATTCTTTAGATACTTTATATTAAGATCTAGTTACATGGTTATTGGTTATTCATTTATATTTAATTTCTGTGGATGAGATTTAGATTATACCCTGTGACTTGTGATAGTTTTACCACTTGTGAATTATTGTTCATTATACAGCGTACGCACGTATTATGGTTTCCATATATTGGAGTTGCCATATACATGCGACTGGTATGCTTATGTGTCCTAGTCCTATATATTTTGGGACTGGGGCGTGACAAACGTGAAGTTTTTTTTCTGATTTCTTTGTAATCTTGAGAGCAAGTTGTAATCAAAATCTATATAAAGTTCTTCATGGTAATCGAGAAAATTCAAAGTAGGAACTTTTTGCTACATGTTAGATCTTTCGATTTAGAGCATTTTGTCTTTTGGTTCACCTGATTTGGACTATAAATGAGATTTTTATGAAGAAAACAAGATTTCAGTTTTTGGGAGTTTTTGCCATGGTCGAACCTGCTGTTGGAGAAGACGAAGTCTTCATACGGCCAGCGAGATAAACGGCTGAGAGTGCTATGCGTCCCGAGAGGGTTATGCGGCTGAACTCTTGCCGCATACTGACAGCATGCGTCCATCTTGTTGGACGTATGACTGTTGATTTACACTTGTGTCACTGAACACTTTGGGAATTCACTCACTGAATGAATGAGAAATTCGCTAAGTCCAAAAGATACTCCATGCGGCATCGAACTCCATACGACATCGAAATTATGCGGCAAGAAGAGCATGCGGTCACCTTTCCTTAGATGCATGACTCTAAACTTTGGCACATTTTTGGAGCATCCTTGGCGCATCTTTCTATGGTTTTATTTTTTCTTCCTAACACACTTTATGTCATATCATACTTTATGTCACATCACTGATACTTTATTTATTTTTCGTCGCTTCATCACTTATCCCGAGGAGTAGACCTTAGCGCTGACTCCATGCGGCATGACCCCATGTGGCATGACTCCATGCGGCCAAGATTATCATGCGGCCTGAATTCTCATGCCGCCAGGATTTTTATGCGGCCTGGCTTTTTATGTGGCCCACCACAGAGGTAAAAGATGTAAATCATCGGCATTAAGTTATGTCATAGTGGCGTAGCACCGCACATAGGCAGGTAGCCTAATGTTGTAGAATTAAGAGTGATAGAAAACACAACAAAGAGGTCGATGACCTCATGTTATAGTGGTGTAACACCATAGAGATAAAAGATGCAAATCCTTGGAAAAAAATCCATGTCACAGCTGTGTAACACCGTAAGGAAGCGCATGGCTTCATGCTGGGTAGTTTGGCACTTCAAAGAGGCTAAGACCTCATGCTACAGTGGATGACAGCACAGAAAGAGTGAACCTCGGCTTTAGGCCATGTTATAATGGTGTAGCACCGCAAGGAAGCATAAATCTTCATGTCAATGACTCTTTAAAAGAACTCACCTATAGTGTATGAAAAGAGATACATGCTGTCTCTTGAGGGAAAACTTATAGAAAACCAAAATATATACACCAAAATTAGGCGTGCACAGGGCCTTCAATGTGCAACCGGAAGCACAGATGATGTCATTGTGTGAGTGAGAAAAAATTGCAGCTATGGTACAGAATTCAAGGCTTAGTCAATTCTTGTATCATACTGCTATTCGACCCATGCAGGAAGATTCAAGTCGAAGCGTCATCTATCCTAATGCATGATAGGCAGTCACTGTGGGGAATGCTCAACCCATATATATTAAGAAATATGGGGGATTGTTGGTGTTGTTTCCTTTGGCCTAGTAAAGATAGTCTCATATTGGCTACACCACCAAGTGGGTATCTCAATATAATACTTTATATGAGTTGAGGTATGCACATGGGGTATGGTATGGCACATGGGTGCCATGTGGGAGTATTTTCCTAGGAGAAAAAATGATTAACTCTTCATGAAAGCATTTATGCTTTTTGTCATGCTCTTAGAATTATTTCAATAGGAGCTAAGCCCCAAAAGGGCTTAGCGACTCGGACTCAGGCCCAAGAGCGCAAAGTGGCACTTTGTTGTCGTACTTTGCACTTAGCCCGTCAGCATCGTCGCATGATGCTTGTATGCATTTGATGCGCTCACACGCTCGGATATGCGTGAGTTGTATTTGCGATCATATGTGGGGCCGCATGGACGTCCTCTTGGCGGTCGCATGAGCTGCTGCTTGGGCGGCCGCATGAGCTGCTTCTTGGGCTGCCACATGCACGACCGCTTGGGCGGCCACATGGGTGCTGCTTAGGCTGCCGCATGCGGATCTGCATGGGCTATTGCTTGGGCTGCCGTATGGACTGCTGCTTGGGCTGCCGCATGTGCTATGGTTTATGCTGCTGCGTGAGCGGTCGTATGTGAGGTTGCTTGTGTGGTCGCTCTTTCAGATATATTTGAACGGTTATGAAAATATATGGACAGTTATTCAGATCTGTTTTTTGTGCGATTTGAAATTAATTTGTGTCTATCTTTTAGGAATTCATAATTAATTTGTTCCTATCTTTTCGTAACTAATGGGCGGCTAGGGTTTCCATCATCTCTCTATAAATACTCTCTTCGTGCCTATTTGAGATCTTACTTCAAAAATCAGCAGATGAAGAGAGTTGCTATTGCCGCCGCCATTGGAGTCCAGGAAGTTCGTGCGAATCCGAAAAAGAGGTGACAGCGAGCGTTCCATAAGTTCTACGTGAACTTGCTGGTTCCTGGAAGCAGATCGTGTGGGGGTGAATCTTGCTTTGAGTAACGGTGACCTTTATCACCCGAGCAAGCAGATTTTCTTCTTCTCCTTTGTCTTCTCTTCTGCTAGTTGTAATTCCATTTTATCCATTTGTAACTGCAAGTGCAAGGAAGAACGTGAAGTTTTTTTTCTGATTTCTTTGTAATCATGAGAACAAGTTGTAATCAGAATCTGTATAAAGTTCTTCATGGTGATCGGGAAAATTCAGAGTAGGAACTTTTGTGTGAACCTATGATCTCGACCACGCGTTCTTCCATCTTTGGCTAAGCCTTGGGTATAACACTTTTATTCTGGTGGTATGCACCTCTAGAATGGCGATATCTCCAAGAATATACTATAACACTTACGGTACATACTCTCTCAGTGACGGTATGTAACCCTAAACTGACAGTACCCACACAAAACATATTATAAACTGAAAGTACATATCCCCGAATTGGAAGTACATACTCCCAAACCATTTGTCGACACCTATAACCTTCTCAGCTTCTTCTTTTCAGATGGTACCCTTGATCAACTTTTTCGAACATCTTCTCCTCGAAAGACGTTCGTCACCAACCTCTGGACATTCTCTACCTAGAAAGAAAATCCATCCCAATAATTCTTCCTCTTTCCGATAAGGCGGCGGAACCCATCATTATGAAAACCTTAGTGTAGAACCATAATTACCCCCAGGCCCTATAGGTCCCGAAGGGACCGTCCAGGTCCTAATTAGGGTTAAGATTGTAAGAGCATCCATAGTGGGGACACTCCAAACACATACTCCAAATTATTAAAAATTATGTAAATTATTACTTTTTGAGTCTCCATAATATTGGCATAAAATAGTACACTCCAAATAAATACTCCAAATTAATCTTTTTTCTTTTTATTTTTTTCCCTATTTGGTAATATTTTTCCTCTCTTTTTTCTCTTTATTTTTTTCATGTTTGGTTACTTTTGGTGGGTGTTACGCCCTAGTACCGGAATATGGAGACGGATATGGCCAACTATCCCGTACAAGGTACTATACGTCGTACGGCGATCACGAATATGTAAGACAAGGGGGTGCATGCTACAATCAAGTCTCCTATGGTCAAGAACTTCTATGTCTCAATCATTCAAACAAGAAACAGTAAGCATAGAGCATATATGATAAAGTAATAAGGCGTCCCAAACGGTTTCTTAAAATATTTTGAAAACCAGCTATACAAAATAAAGAGCTGGAAGAGTAAAAAAAATTACACGACAGTGATCAACTGCAGTCTAATTTAATACAATCATGTAAGAAAACTAATGTCCAGACGAGCCGGCTAACAGGTGCCGGTGGCTAAACACCCAAAAGAAGTAAATGTTCATTGATGAACAGGGAAGAAGAAAACCCATTCGCTATCCCCTGCGACCATGTTTCTGGTACGCGCCATAAGTAGGGGGAAGGTACGCTGGATCCTCGGGTGCTGGCTCAAAACCTGGCCATGCAAAACCAGTGGGATTAGACCCCAAATAGCAAGTACCACAAAAGAAGCACAAAATGGAGAAACAAAAATCCAAGAAAATTATATAATAATACAAAGGTTTAATGTCGTAACTTAGGTCCATGGCATATCCTAGCGCAAAGGCTCAACCCTATAACCAAACAAGGACAAGGGTTGAACCATCACACTATGATAGTTCATCTCCCTAGGCTACTAACCGAATAATACAATCACAACCAAGTCCATTTCTTAAATCGGTCAATCATTTATATGGCTTACTATTATATGGAGTCTGAGGTTATATCAGAAATAATGCATAATAGGAATCCTCAGATCACGCCAGTGCAGAACATGAGCTAACCGAACCAAATAAATAAAACAGACACTTGCAGGATGCACCAGTTTCCCATAGGGCCACTACGCTAAAAATACGATATTAGCGGTTCTAGTGTTCCTATAGTGAAACAGTGGCTCGACATAATAAGGCAGATGATATACAGTATCCGTGGTGGCAAGTGCATAGTGCACTTAGAATAAATCTATGTGGGAAGGTTTGTTGGCATAATCTCGGGATACCGTTCCCTCCATATGTTACTACAACTTTTAGTTACCTAATTAGCCCTATGTTGTGTTCTAAACCTCAAGGCATGGTCACATGAGAATTTCTCTTAAGATGTCGTACAAAGTACGGGAACGCTAGATACGAATCCATGGAAGTCAAATCTGGATTCACCCGAGAGTGTATGCAATATTTATTTAATTAATATCCTAGCCACGATTTGATAGTTGACTCGCTTATTATGCCCGTGTTGGGGAATGAATATATATTTATAATATCATGCGTTCAGGAATTTGGAGGCATTCTCGATGCACAATCCAAATATAATCACTTAACACGTGATATGATGTGTCGTACCTCGGTGCACATTAAATCATGAATAATTATCAGGCAACAAGGGTATCATCACGGATACAGTATTCAAGTCCAATTATACATTAGGTCACATGAATCAAGATCATATTGTAACACGGATGCTTATGTCATGCACATAGCCGGTTAGTAACTATCCACTTAGTCGGGTTCATACTAAAATCTCAGTTCAACTCATGCCATGTTCATAGCCATTCTTAGCTCATGGTCATGTGTGTCACGAGGTCTGGTTACTAAATCCATTCTCCTTAGAGTCATACTACAACTATTAACCAAATCAACCACAAGAAATAAAAAATATTTTATCAAAAACAATCAAGGCCGCATGGGTTTCTAGGCCGCCTGGAAAGTCCTGGCCGCATGAGAAGTTAGGGCCACATGGGTCTCTAGACCGCATATGAAGTCATGGCCGTATGAGAAGTCAGGGCCGCATGGGTCTCTAGACCGCATGTGAAGTCATGGCCGCATGAGAAGTCAGGGCCGCATGGACCACTTGGCCGCATGACAAGTCCTGACCGCATGAGAAGTCAGGGCCACATGGTCCACTTGGCCGCATATGAAGTCAGGGACGCATGCTCAGGGTTAAAGTCTACTCCTTGGAACAAGTATTAAAGTGACGGGCAAATAAATAAAGTGTCAGTAAAGTGACAAAAAGTGATTGATGTGACTGATATGACAATGCAATAAAGTATGTCAGAGAGAAAAGACAACCAAAGAAATAAGTGCCAACGGTTCAGAGCCATGCGTCCAAGAAAAATAGTGGCCGTATGCTCTCCAGGACGCATGAGTGTCGGTGTCGCATGGGTCGTCTCTTGGACTTAGCGAATTTCTTATTCGTTCAGCGAGTGAAAGCACAAGGTGTTCAAGGACACTTGTGTAAATCAGCTGTCACGCCCTAGTCCCAAAATACATATGACTAGGAATACGTAAGCATGCCAGCCGTATGTATATGACAACTCCAATATATAAAAAACATAACACATACGTACGCTGTATTATGAACAATAATTCACAAGTGGTATAGATTTATGTCATAAGTCACAGGGCATAACTAGATCTCATCCACAAAATCAAATAACTAATCAACTATATAACTGAATCAAGTATAAGATGCTTGATAAGAACAAGTAGTTGGGTGGAGACAAATCCACTACCAAACTAGAATATAAGAGAAACAAAAATAAGTACATCTAATGAACAATGAGGCTCGAAGAGAAGACCTCCTCGAAAGAGAGATAAGTAGCAAGTCCTGATCCGTGCTCCTGCGAATAGACAAGATCGTCTACACCTGGAAAGGGACCAGGTCCTCAGAGGGACGTAACAAGATACATAGAAGTATGCCAATTGAATACAGTAAAGTATGCATAATAGACAGAAAATATATAAGTACGTTGTACTAAACAATCTATATGAATGCATAATGAGGACAACCTTTTGACGTATGGGTAGGTGTAGGCTACACATGCTATCTCACAACTCACACACACGTCCATGTATATCAGAAGTTGTCATACCGCGAGGGTAGAGACCATTGTGACACCATCAATCGATATACCACGAGGGTAGCGTCCATCGCGACACAACTACCGTAGTGCATGCTAGTTACTAAAGTTGACCAGAGTGGGTAGCCCATACGCCTACTGATTGTCCTCCCCTCCCTTGATACTATGTGTCAAGTGTGTGTCAACTTATATAATATATAATTTTGACTGAAAGAAAACACATATATAATGAATATATAAAAATATGATAAGCATGCAAAGTACTGTAGGCAATTTGGCAAGGTATACTTGTCTGGCAAAAAAGTTGCATAGTGTAAGCGTCCAGACGTCAAGCACAAGGGATCAGAAACTATGAAATAAGAATGAACATCTCCGGATGTTGAAATAAACATCACCAACGTTCCCAGAATAAGCGAGATAGTCAGAAAAGTCTACCCTTTCGTCCAATTTGGATACAGGGGCAAAACAGTAATTTTGGGTCAAAGCGGGGTCCACATGTGGCCCACTTTGCACCGAAATACGTGCCAGAGGTAAAGACCTCTAAATGGGACAAACTATAGATCAAACAAATTTTAAACATCAATACGAACTCAACAGTATATCTAATTTTGGATTCCGGTGAGCCGATCACAAATTCGCCCTACAAGTCAAACCGTAGGGCCTGCGAATAGGCGGCTTGGTCAACTATCTCAGAATCGCGTAAAACTTGGGTCACAGGACCAGCGTGATATCACGAATCCAATGGCATAAGTTTCGTCGCATTCTGACGAGCGTACACAAAGTGGGGTGGTGTTTTGCAAAAGTCGCGATACGGGAACTTTTTACGGATACGGGTTGATTCCGACGCGCACACACGTCCGAATCAACTTCCACGAAATTCCTCACGTCAGGATATACTATACGCTCCTTTTGGTGCAATTGGTATGTGACAAGACGGTCCCGTTTGGCGGGACGCACTCCGTATCACAAAATTTTAGTTTTAAAATATTAAATTTTTGGGCATTTTGGAGGTCGAATAATTTAACAATTAAAATAAATTAATAAAAACTAAAAGAACAGTTAAATTCTCGGTTATATAGAAAAGAAAACCCTTTAATTAGATTTTGAAAATATTAAATACGTTGGTGGCAAATTAGTCATGAACATGGGGGTTTGCATTAAAATTCTGGACTATTTTTGGTCAGTTTTTCGACCAACTTCTGGTCGATTTTTCGACCAATCTAGGACACGAAAACTCGTCCCACTTGAAGCAAATCCTAGAGGGTTAGGTTGTGTACGTACACGGACAAATCGCTCGAGAAAAAAAATCAAAGATGAAGGAAATACATCACCTGAAAGGAGAGGAGTCGGGACTGTGCACATGCGCGCGCGACTACGGCGACGTGGGGCGGCGGCTGCGGTCGGTCGCCGGTCGTCGGGTGGTCGGTGTTGGGGTCGGGGAATAGGGTTAGGGTTTGAGTTGTGAATGTAATATATATATATATATATATATATATATATATATATATATATATATATAGAGAGAGAGAGAGAGAGAGAGAGAGAGAGTCGCGGGGGTGGGGGGGTTAGGTGCTGCTGTGGGTTTTAGGAGTTGTTTGCTTAGGTTTTGTTAGTTAGGAATTAGGGATGGTTTTAGGTTTGGGTTTTATAACTTTTCTTTTTCTTTTCCTTTCCTTTTTTTTGTTTTTATTTTCTTTTCTATTTTATTATTACTATTATTATTTCTATTATTATTATTATTATTATTATTATTATTATTATTATTACTTATTGCTATTAGTATTACTATTACTATTACTATTACTATTACTATTACTATTACTATTACTATTACTATTATTATTATTATTATTATTATTATTATTATTATTATTATATATTTACATATATAGATGAGGTTATAAAAATTAAAAAAAAACATTTGCACACAAATAATTTCTAGAAAATCTATCATCCTTTAACAAGACTCTAAATAATAATAAAAATTATTTTGTGGAATAATTCTAAATGGGTATTTATGTAAGTAAATTAATCGATAAACTTTATTTTCTATTTAACTATAAAAATACTCTAAAGAAATTCAATAATTTAATAAAAATACTTTAAATAAAATTTAAAATTTTAGGGGGTTTATATTCTACCCAACTTACAATAATTTTTTCCTCGAAATTAACACTAACACATATTCGTAATAAATTACTATAGCTATTAATACTTCATTGCTAGCTTGCAGCGCTTCCTAAAAGGTTATGGTCAGCCATCCTAACACTTTTCTCCCTTATTGTCTATACACTATTTTTTTATCCTCTAACTCGTCTACACTACCCAACTTACAAGAATTTTACTAGTAGTCAAAGTCCTTTGAGGCTATTGTCTAGGTTGTAAGGCGAATTTATTCATTGGGTCAAAAAATTTGGGATACTTGTCTGGAATCTCATAACCATAATTTTTCTCTGTAACCGTCATGTATCATAATTTAATACTGCCATGCCACCTGGCCATTATGTTTGCAAATAATTTGACTACTCTACTATAATGGTCTAGCTGCAGCTGTCGTTACCTCGTCGGCGATTTGTCATAGTCATCAGTTCGTAACAAGTGCCTTCAACTCTTTCCTAAGCTTAGTCTAAGTTTTAGGGAAACAATTAAGGTCTTGACTAACTTTATAAAACTATTAGAAGTATGAACTATTTCAACAATCCAACTAATTCCTATTAGACTAAAGGATGCTACTCAAGGTTTAAAAAAATAATAATAATAAGAGAATACAGATATTGCTATAGTGTATATACATAAGGTTTATCATGAACTCATCTTTTTAGTTATTAATTATTACTAACCCATTTATGTTTTAACTAACAAAATAAGGGTGAGGTTGAAGTAAATCAAACAATTCATGATGGCACGAAAAGATGCAACTACGATAGGAAGAATTAAGCATGGGATAAGGAATAAATATGGAAGAGAAGATGATCCACCCAAGGGGACGAGATGGTGATAGGAATGAGAATACTACTACTGCTACTCGTGTCATCCATTAGCATCGTGGGTATACCATCTAGTTAAAATATCAACATATCCTCAAAAATTTTAATACCAAATATATCACATGTGATATACCCTTAATTATAAAATATAGTCATAAAGTAATGTAATTGGCCTATGGGGTATATCTAGTACTCTCCGTGTATCAAACTTATACTAAGCACGAGCGTTCGTCTTTCCGAAATAAGGAAAGAGGGAAAATAATAATAAAGAATTCAAGAAGGAGGTAATAGATTACAAGTACGGGGTTCAAGGCGATTAAAGAATTCAAAAATAGAGTGGTAAGGACAGTTGCGGATGAGATCCTATTTTGGTAAATTATTCACATGCTCATATCAGTACAGTTATGTAACGATAAGATATGCTCAAACATGTCTAGAGGGCAAGTATATTCGTCTAACAAGCTGAGTCAACTATATCTCAATCCACGTAAAGTAGTTATGCGAAGAGCGAACCAAGCGCACTAAGGTTGATCAGACCATAATACACTGATTCTGATTTAGACAATGTATTAGTAGATGAGATCCTATACTCTAATCCTATGCGCAGGTTTGCTCGGTACAGTAACGTAATCGAGACAATATGCTCTCGACCTGCATGGGCCACCACAAAAATATGTCACGCCCTAGCCCCAAAATACGTAGGAATAGGAATACGTAAGCATGCCAGCCGTATATATATATGGCAAATCCAATATATGGAAACCATAACACATACGTACGATGTATTATGAACAATAATTCACAAGTGTTATAGATTTATGTCATAAGTCACAGGGCATAACTAGATCTCATCCACAAAATCAAATAACCAATCAACTATATAACTGAATCAAGTATAAAATGCTTGATAAGAACAAGTAGTTGGGTGGAGATAAATCCACTACCAAACTAGAATATAAGAGGAACAAAAATAAGTACATCTAATGAACAATGAGGCTCGAAGAGAAGACCTCCTCGAAAGAGAGATAAGTAGCAAGTCATGATCCGTGCTCCTGCGAATAGTCAAGATAGTCTACACATGGAAAGGGACCAGGTCCTTAGAGGGACATAACAAGATACATAGAAGCATGCCAATTGAATACAGTAAAACATGCATAATAGACAGAAAATATATAAGTACGCTGTACTAGACAATCTATATGAATACATAATGAAGATAACCTTTCGACGTATGGGTAGGTGTAGGCTACACATGCTATCTCACAACTCATACACACGTCCATGTACATCAGAAGCCGTCATACCGCGAGGGTAGCGACCATCATGACACCATCAATCGACATACGCGCGAGGGTAGCGACCATCGTGACACAACTACCGTAGTACGTGCTAGTTACTACGGTTGACCAGAGTGGGTAGTCCATACGCCTACTGATTGTCCTTCCCTCCCATGATACTATGTGTCAAATGTGTGTCAACATATATAATATATAATTATGACTGAAAAAAATACATATATAATGAATATATAAAAATATGATAAGCATGCAAAGTACTGTAGGCAATTTGGCAAGGTATACTTGCTTGGCAAGAAAGCTGCGTAGTGTAAGCGTCCAGACGTCAAGCACAAAGGATCAGAAACTATGGCATCAGAATGAACGTCTCCGGATGATGAAATAAACATCACCAACATTCTCAGAATAAGCGAGATAGTCAGAAAAGTCTACCCTTTCGTCCAATTTGGACACAGGGGCAAAACGGTAATTTTTGGTCAAAGCGGGGTCCACTTGTGGCCCACTTTGTACCGAAATACGTGCCAGAGGTAAATGTCTCTAAATGGGATAAATTATAGTTCAAACAAATTTTAAACGTCGATACGAACTTAACGCTATATTCAATTTTGGATTCCGTTGAGCCGATCATAAATTCGCCCTTCAAGTCAAACCGTGGGGCCCGCAAATAGGCGGCTTGGTCAACTGTCTCTGAATCGCGTAAAACTTGGGTCACAGGACCAGCGTGATACCACGAATCCAATGGTGCAAGTATCATCGCATTCTGATGAGCGTACACAAAGTGGGGTAGTATTTTGCAAAAGTTACGATATAGGGACTTTTTACGGATACGGGTTGATTCCGATGCGCGCACACGTCTGAATCAACTTCCGCGAAAGCCTACACGTCAGGATATACTATACACGTCTTTCGGTGCAATTAGTACGCGATAAGGCGGTCCCGTTTGGCAGGGCACACTCTGTATCACAAATTTTAGTTTTAAAATATTAAGTTTTTGGTCATTTTGGAGGTCGAATAATTTAATAATTAAAATAAATTAATAAAAACTAAAATAACAGTTAAATTTTTGGTTATATAGAGAAGAAAACCCTTCAATTAGATTTTGAAAATATTAAACAAGTTGGTGGCAAATTAGGCATGAACATGGAAGTTTGGATTAAAATTCTGGACTATTTTTGAACAGTTTTTTGGCCAACTTTCGGTCGATTTTTCGACCAATCCAGGGCTCGAAAACTCGTCAGACTTGGAGGGAATCCTAGAGGGTTAGATTATGAACGTACACGGACAAACCGCTCGAGAAAAAAATAAAAGATTAAGGAGATACATCACCTGAAATGAGAGGAGTCGGGACTGTGCAGATGCGCGCGCGGGCTGGCGGACGGCGGTGCGGTCGCCGGCGGCTGCGGCGGCACGGGTCGTCGGTTGCGGTCGGTCGCCAGTCATCGGGTGGTCGGTGTTGGGGTCGGGGACTAGGGTTTAGGGTTAGGGTTTGAGTTGTGAATGTAATATATATATATATATATATATATATATATATATATATATATATATATATATATATATATATATAGAGAGAGAGAGAGAGAGAGAGAGAGAAAGAGAGAGTCGTGGGGGGGGGGGGGGTTGGGTGCTGCTATGGGTTTTAGGAGTTGTTTGCTTATGTTTTGTTAGTTAGGAATTAGGGATCGTTTTAGGTTTTGGTTTTATAACTTTTCTTTTTCTTTTCCTTTCCTTTTTATTTTTCTTTTGTTTTTCTTTTCTTTTCTATTTTATTATTATTATTATTATTATTATTATTATTATTATTATTATTATTATTATTATTATTATTATTATTATTATTATTATTATTATTATTATTATTATTACTATTACTATTATTATTATTATTATTATTTGTATTATTATTATTATTATTATTATTATTACATATTTTATATATATTTACATATATATATGAAGTAATAAAAATTTAAAAAGAATATTTGCACACAAATAATTTCTAGAAAATCTATCACCCTTTAACAAGACTCTAAATAATAATAAAAATCATTTTGTGGAATAATTCTAAATGGATATTTATGTAAGTAAATTAATCGATAAATTTTATTTTCTATTTAACTATAAAAATACTCTAAAGAAATTCAATAATTTAATAAAAATATTTTAAATAAAATATAAAATTTTAGCGGGTTTACATCAATAGTCATGCGTCCAACAAGATGGACACATGATGTCAGTATATGAAAAAGTTTAGGCCCCATAACCCTCTCAAGCCGCATGGCACTCTCAGCCATATAGCTAACTGGCCGCATGCGAACTTCGTCTTCTCCAATAGCAGGTTCGGCCATGGAGGAAAAGCTCCAAAAACTGAAATCTTGTTTTGTCCATAAAATCCTCATTTTAAGTCCAAATCGGGTACACCAAAAGCCAAAATGCTCTAAATTGAAAGCTCTATCAAGTAGCAAAAACTGGTTTCTAAAATACATGTTTAATAGATCAAAACCAAGAAAAATTTATAAAACCCATAAAAAATTCTAAGTTAAAAATATAGATCTATACTAATCCATCCATCAAAACTGAAAACTCCAAGTTCTAAAAGTGTTAAGAAACACATAACAAACATAATGGAACAATAATATGGAGGTTTCTTTATTTCTCATGCAAGGTGTACTTGTCTATGGAAATGGGAAGAGAAAACTAAAGAGAGAGTGAGAAATGAAGAAATGAAGAGAGAGATAAAATATTGGGTTATATATGGTAGGGTTGAGGGTTGAACCAAGGGTTCTCATGAGTTGAACCAACCCACAAAATGAACCATTAACCAGGCTAAACCATAGAATGGGTCTAGTCTCCCTGCACATGCAACCATGCTAAAATAAAAATCTGTTCCAAATACGTATATCGGGTCCGGGGAGTGACATCTCTATCCACCTTAGAAAAATTTTGTCCTCTGAATTCGAATCCAAGCAATAGCTAGAGAAGTTAGGATAAGCACGATGCAAATCTACTTGCAACTACACATACAAGCAATACCATCACAACATATAGGTGATCACCTGATACAGAATCCGAGATATAAAGGCATAAGAAAGAATATACCTTCTGAATTGAATAGATGCGGGTACCGAGACCGAATATCATCCTCGCGCTCCCACGTCGATTCTCCAAGAGAACCTTGTCACGCCCCAGTACCAGAATACGGAGACGGACATGGCCAGCTACCCTGTACAAGGTATTATACGTCGTACGACGATCACGGCTGTATAAGACAAGGGGATGCATATTACAATCAAGTCTTCTATGGTCAAGAACTTCTATATCTCAATCATTCAAACAAGAAACAATAAGCTTAGAGCATATATGATAAAGCAATAAGGTGTCCCAAATGCTTTCTCAAACTATTCTGGAGACCATCTATGCAAAATAAAGTGCTGGAAGAGTAACAAAAGTACATGACAGTGATCAGCTACAATCTGATTTAATACAATCAAGTAAGAAAAATAATGTTCAGATGAGCCGGCTAACAGGTGTCGGTGGCTAAACGCCCAAAAGAAGTAAATATTCATTGATAAGCAGGGAAGAAAAAAACCCATTCACTATCCCCTGCGACCATGTTCCTAGTACGCGCCATGAGTAGGGGGGATACTGTCACGACCCGATTCCGTAGAATCGTTGGGGCGTGCCCCGAACCATGACCGCCGTGCGGGCCTGGGTTTACGCCCGCACAAGGCTTTAATGTTTTGCATAACGAGCACATATTCAGAGTACGCAGATAAATTGAAACACAGATTTGAAACATGGAAAAGTTTTCTTTATTGATAATGAACATCTATTACAAACTCTTGAACGAGTCAGCTAATATGCCGCACGGGCTTACAAAAGTGTTGACTCAAAATAAGATAGTAGTCATGTACATTACATCCCTTTACTAAACTTCAAAAGATATAGACCTCCGAGCTGGAGGACGGCTTTGCCACGAAGCTGCATTGTGTATATAAAGTTGCACGCTTCTATCTTCAAGTACTTCAAAAGCGGCACGATCAGGATGTGCCAACAGCTGGACTGGATCGGGAAGACGACTTCGGCTCCTCGCTCGGTTCGCCTTAGTGCAGAGAACATGTTTCAACGAGGGTCAGTATGTCGAAACATACTGGTGAAGGCGAGCTAACCGAACTATACCAATCAACACGTTGTTTATATGAAGCATGCATTTTGTGGGTTTCTATCTTGCCTTAGTTCATTTACAAGTAAGCAGCACATAGAATTTACTAAAATGAACTTGCCACCGTTCGGTGGATTTTACCTGCCCGTCTGAACCACCTGCACAATACTTACCATGCCTTCCCTGCCACGAAGACACAAGTTAGTTTGCAACAGGTTTAAATATACATGTTGGGATCACTAGCTAGAATGCCATAATGGACGAGTTATAGTCGTTGAACAAGGATGGTGTGCAACGAAGCACGTGAGGTGCTACACGCCATCCTGTTCGCACGTGAGACTATCGTGATTTCCGCCCGGACCGGATCGGTGCCAGTGCCCCAGCAACCGTCCGCAGGAACCCGTTGACCTTGTGCACAAGTTGTCCGTGATCAATCGTTCATGATACGTTAACGTTGATGCAGTTGAGGCAATATGAACATGAGACAAGCAACATTGCGTGATTCGTTTTGCATAGTCTTCCTGACAGTTTATTTCATAACAAGTGTATTTCATGCTTAGCACAATTTATGGAAGAAGATGCATTCTAACAAAATTGAAGCATGTATAGAACATTCCAACGAACAAGCATGCAAGTAAGTAACAGTTCACAAGTTTGATTGACAAGCAATACTATCCAAGTCTATTCTCTTTTTATCTTGGTATCTTTTATTATTACTTGGTATCGTCTGATCGGGGCAACAAGAATGCAAGAGTTTTTGATGTGAAGACTTGGAAGCAGGGCTAGTAATCGGGATGGTATCCACTCACTTAGTTGGTTGGAAGGGAGAAGGAAAGAGGCGCTTCACGACTCCACTCGCAAGCCGCCTACTGCTTGTTCACCTGCATCATGAACAGCTTGATCAATACTTCTTCCTCTCTTTCTAATCTCGAAATTGAAGTGCAGTTCAATGAACAAAAATAATGAAATCCATCAAAACCGTTCAAGGAAAACAAGCAAATCCCAAAACCAACTCAAAGCACAAAAGCAACAAGCGACATCGAAATCCGAGGCAAATAAAAGATAGCAGCGGAGAGGTCCCTCCTGACTCTGCCGCTAAGTCGATCCTGGGGGCACGGTCCACTGAATATGGGAATCGATTCCGAAGAAACAAATCCATAACGAGGACGAGTTCTTGTTTCAATCTATCCCGATCGAACGATACCATCTTGTGTTTCTTAGCCGCGCTCCCCGCACCGGGGAAACGGGGCGCTACATCCTACCCAACTTATTGGAAGTTTTGTCCCGAAACTTAGGAATATTACTTACCGTTAGGGAACGTGATATTGAGCAGAATATTTTGGACAGTCTCGAATTCTATGGTTTGAGTCACCACAAATGAGACATTGCCCGAGTTTCTTGCGGCAGTTGTCGGCCGTGTGCCCTGGTTTCTTACAGAAATTGCACGAAGGCCCTAGGTTTCCTCTTTGGGGACCGCCGTGGTTAGGGCGCTTTGCTGCGTTGTTTCCTCTCTCGTTGCCTTGGCGTTTATGATTGTAGGTATGCACAGCGCCGGTGGAAACGTGAGGATACTGCGGTTCAAGTGATAGAGCGTGATTCATGACTTCACGCATTGTCCCATACTGATTAACGACCACGTGCATATGGATGGCAGGGCACAAACCGCCTTCAAACCTTCTGGCTCTACTCGCTGCATCAGGTAAATAGGCCCTAGCAAATTTGGAGAGTCGGTTGAATTCGGCGGAATACTGTTTGACTGTCATACTGCCCTGCCTCAGTTGCACGAACTCGTTCTCCATCTGACGTTGCACTGGAGGGGGTATAAACTCCTCTTCAAATGCGGCACGAAAAGTCATCCACGAGATCGCCTCCTCTCCGTGATCAAATTGGAGAGATCGTCGATGCACGTCCCACCAATCGTGCGCGTTGAGGCGGAGCTGTAGTTGCGCGCAGGCGACGCGCTTCTCTTCGGGGACCACTAGCAGAGCAAAGTGGTCTTCAAGTTCGGCCAACCAATCTAGTGCCATAATTGGCTCCTCAGTCCCATTGAATGGGGTGTTACAAACTTTCTTGAAGTGGCCAAAGTCGAAGGCAGTCACGTCCCTCGGCCTTGGAATTTGTGGTGTCTCTACTTCAAGCATGGGCTGTTCCACTGGAGTCGTTATTGTTGCAGCAGAATGGTTGGAAGCCAAAGTCTGAACAATCTGTTGCAGGGCATCCACCTGCTTCTGTTGGACTGAGAATTGGGTCTCTAGATTGCTTTCGAACTTGGCTTGGCGAGCATCGTCTCTTTGTCGTTGTGCTTCTAGCATTTGCATCACCCGCTCAAGCGGGTCGACTTGAGACATGCCCCGTTGGCTCCGAGAGCTTCCCGAAGTGCCCGAACTAATTTCTTGGCCTTGCGTTTCGTCCGGTGCTTGCGCTGCAGATTGCGCTGGTGTCATTCCTCCAAAAGAAGGTAAATTACATTATGATCATAATGTATTATGGACTTATTGCATGAACGTATCTCATTTTGGCCTAGCGAGTTCAAGAGTTCGCACAGGAATTTGATCGTTAAAGGAACTTTTCCAGTGCGATAGTATAAGGAACTTGAATCTGTGCTCTGATACCATTATGTCACGACCCGATTCCGTATAATCGTTGGGGCGTTCCCCGAACCGTGACTGCCGTGCGGGCCTGGGTTTGCCCCCGCACAAGGCTTTAATGTTTTGCATAACGAGCACATATTCAGAGTACGCAGATAAATTGAAACACAGATTTGAAATATGGAAAAGTTCTCTTTATTGATAATGAACATCTATTACAAACTCTTGAACGAGTCAGCTAATATGTCGCACGGGCTTACAAAAGTGTTGACTCAAAATGAGATAGCAGTCCTGTACATTACATCCCTTTACTAAACTTCAAAAGATATAGACCTCCGGGCTGGAGGATGGCTTTGCCACGAAGCTACATTATGTATATAAAGTTGCACGCTTCTATCTTCAAGTACTTCAAAAGCGGCGCGATCAGGATGCGCCAACAGCTAGACTAGATCGGGAAGACGACTTCGGCTCCTCGCTCGGTTCGCCTTCCACCGTCAAGTATAAAGCACAAAAAACCTAGTCCTGCCACATGGTTTCTCCCACCGCTAAGGAGGCCTGGGCAGGGGCAACCTGGTCGGTCCTTGCCTACCAGCGAGATTACGAAGCTCCCGACGTCAATGCACCCCAAACTACTGTACATGTCGTGTCTGATCCGGGTCCATCACAAACCCTACCAGCGGACAAATCCAAACAAGAAGAGGGACGCTTTGATAAGTCATTGCATAAAAAATGGCTCAGGGACTGGAAAATCCTACAACTTTGATGTCTTGGCTCAACTGGCCAATATTCCGGTAAAGTTGTCATTATTTCAGCTTCTCCGACTCTCCTGAGATACCCAAAACGCTCTGAGTGAGGCATTACAAAATGTCGACGCCTAACTGGCACAAGTCAAGCCGTCATCAGAGGATCCTGTCGCATGCCCCCACTGCAAAAATATATTAGAAGCGGTGCCCAACATCACGTTTTTGCTATAAGACATTTTGCTAAAAAACAACCGGCATGATCATCCCTTGTATTACATAGGGTTTATTGGTTCCATCAAGGTGGACTGGATGCACATCGATCCCGGTTCGTCAATCAGCATCATCACACAGAGTCTGCTTCAGACCTTAGACATTCTGATGCACCGCCTGCTAGCCACCAATACTGCCATCACTGGCTTCAATGCAGGAAGAAGCTACCCTATGCGCAAGATCCACATGAAATATCAAATTGGCGACTTAAAAATTCAGGTCACTGGCTACGTCATAGATGTGGACGTATCCTACAACGTTCTGCTGGGACGACCATGGATATACGAATACATGATTGTACCATCAACCCTACACTAATATCTAAAGTACTTGGACTATCATAGAACGGTCAAGACGGAGTTCACAGATGTTGATCCTTTCAAGGGGATCGAGGCCTACTACTCTGATGCACTCTTATACAAGCAAGTCCACCAAGATAAAGGTGGCAATGATGTTGACGATGAGGCAGAGGCCGGGACAGCATTATATGAACCTTTGGGAGTACATCTAAAGGCGCACGCTCCTGACACAACCTCTGTCCTCGTTGTAAAATTGTGCAGGAAGGCACCCGACCCTCTGTTCATTCATCTTCATAGGCCAAGCCGATCACCAAAGGAAGATCCGGCATCATCTACCATGCCTGAACCTCTGGTTGTTCGCCTTCATAGGCCAACCCAGTCACCAAAAAAAATTGGCACCATCCACTACAACCAAAATGCTGGTCGTTCGCCTTCATAGACCAAGTCGACCGCCGAAGGATGCTCCGTTACCTCTTACCGTGTCTGAACCTCTGGTAGCAAAGCTACACAAAAAACCTCCAATGTCGATACTCTTATTGGGGGTAGATCTCGGAAAGGACGAGCTGGAGGAGTACATAGCTGCTCATGCAGACGTCCCTTTCCTCGATGATGTAATTCCTGGAGAAAAGATACCTTACTTTATGAATAAAGGGCTATATTTGAACTATTTCGAAGTTGCACACATAAGCACACTGTACTCCATGGAGCACAGTCTGGACTTGCACCTGCAGACACAGGTAACCACCACCCATGCTGTAAACTGGATTCTCACCAACCAAAACTCTCACTTCCTTGTCCCAACTACGAAGAGGGAAGACAGACTCATCATCTTCGGAAGAGTAGAATGCCCTCGATCCTTCATCCCTGAAAAACTAGATCTAGAGCCCGATACCAGTAAAATATCACTCCACCCGTATAGCTCTCAAGCCAAGTACCTTATGCAGAAGATGGGGTACGATCTAAAGGCTAATAAGGTCTTAAACTACGGCAAAGTTCGAAGGCTGCCTCTGCGTCAACCTGCTCCTGTAGGAAAATTTGAGGACTACTACCATAAGACCAAGCATGGCTTAGGGTATTTAATGCCTCCCGCAACCCCCCAAGGTTTCAGATGAAGAAGACGATATGCACTCTCACTCTTCGTAATCTTTTCCTTGGAACTCCGAAATCAGTATCGGGAAGATGCTCAAGCAAATATTACCTGCCAAAATGGTGTCAGTTGACCCAGAGGAAGACGACGAGAATCTACCAAAACTATTTGAAGTAGAACCATGGGCCCAATGCCTAGACGCACAATGGGATATACTGTTCAAACAACGAGAACCTTCTACCAGGACGAAGTTGTATAAGTCAATCTGGGCGACGAATCCTCTCCCAAACCTACTTCATCAGCTAAAGTTTGACTGATGAGGATCGGGAATCTCTGCTACAACTCATCAGGGAATACATTGATGTCTTTATCTGGAGCTACAAAGACATGTCAGGATTAGACCCCAAATCATGGTCTACAAGCTCAACATCTTGCCGAACGCTAAGCCTGTCAAGCAGCAGCAATACAATTTTGGCCAGACATAATGAATGCCATCAAAGCCGAAGTCAACTAACTGATAGCTAGTGTCTTCGTCCGCGAAGAACAACATCCACACTGGGTAGCCAACATCGTGCCCATCGTCAAAAAGAACTAGAAGATTCAGATCTGCATTGACTTTCGTGATCTAAATGTGACCTGTCCTAAGGACGAATTCTCCCTTTCGATCATAGACATAATGATCGACAACACCTGTGGCTTCAAGCGCATGTCCTTCATGGATGGATTCTCAGGCTACAATCAAATCAAGATATTTCCTGACGATCAGAAGCATACATCGTTCCGAACGTCGATAGAAGAATATTCTACACAGTCATGCCCTTCAGTCTGAAGAATACGGGTGCTACATACCATGGAGCTATTAGCACCATCTTCCGTGAGCATCTACATAAGACGGTCGAGTATTACGTTGATGACATTATCGTCAAGAGTCGCTCCAATGATGATCACCTCAGGGACTTGAAGACTATGTTCGACCTCATGTGTACGCACCAGCTCAAGAGAAACACTACCAAATTCTTCTTGGGAGTCTCCAGCGACAAATTCTTGGTCTTTATCATCACTTCTCAGGGTGTTCACATAGACCCAGACAAAACTAAAGCAATCCTCGAGATGAACCCACCGAAGAACCTCTGGGAGCTCCGCGACCTTCAAGGGGGTTGGCATACATCAGGAGGTTCATATCAAACATCTCTGGGCATTTATGGACATTCACCCAACTCATAAAGAAATGTGTCTCCTTTGTCTAGAATGAAGAATGCCAACGCACGTTCGACGACATCAAGGGATACCTATCAAACCCTTCAGTGCCGGTAGCCCCAGTCTTGGGAAGCCTTTTTTGCTTTATTTATGCACAATGGATCACTCTCTCGGTGCTCTATTAGCCCAAAATAGTGATTTAGGCCACGAGCAGGCTATCTATTATCTCAGTCGAATGATGGTTTGTGTGGAGCATAGGTACACCCCCATCGAGAAGGAATGCCTTACTCTAGTATTTGTTGTCCAGAAGACTCGACATTACATGACTAGACAGACCATCCATGTGAACTTGCAAGCTAATCCTCTTAAAGTTCTTATGACCAAACCGGGGGCGCTCAGTTCCTGCCTAGCTACCTGGGCGAGACTACTGTCTCCATACGACATGGTGTTTGTCCCACAGAAAGCCGTCAAGCACTGGCCGACTTTCTGGCAGCACATCCGACGAAAGAAACCTCAAAACTCTACAACGAGATTCCAGACAAAGTGGAGGACTCAAATATAACTTCATACGAGGTTGTTTGGTAAATATTCTTCGACGGTGCTTCAAGAACAGGGCCCAAGGGTGATATCATTATGGGGATCGGGATAGTGCTAATCTCCGTATAAGGTCTGGTCATCAACCGGGCCTCTCTCTCACAAACTCGTGCTCCAACAATGTGGCAGAGTACAAATCTCCAAACAAGTAGGAGTGGAGTATCTGGAGGCCTAAGCGGCTCCAAATTAATAGTTAGTCAGGTCCGGGGTAAGAACGAAGTCCGGCACGAAGACCTTATTTCTTACCAACAAGCTGCGCTTTGCATCATCTCAACCTTTGAGGGATTCTTCATTGAGCATGTCCATCGGCTGCAAAACGTCGAGGCTGACGCCCTGGCTGACCTCGCTGCCTCCTTGGTAGTTCTAGATAACACCCATTAGCTAATCACAGTGATCGGTCGAGACTAGTATGCCTAAAGAATAACCTATGCCTATATCTGAGTTGCACGGCGAAAGTACACACTGACGTCCAGGAATGGAGGCTTTTATTCATTGACTATGCGGTCTATGGATTTCTCTCTGAGAACCCAAAGGAAGCCACATCAATCAGAAGACTCTCCCTCCGGTTCTATTATGATACAGCTACCAAAATATTGTATCGTCGGTCCTACGATAGCCTTCTATTATGATGCCTATTGAATACAGAAGAGAAATATGCCCTCCATGAAGCTCACGATAGCGTCTGTGGTGCACACCAACCTGGTCCAAAGCTACAGGACCGTCTTCGGAGAATGGGTTATTACTGGCCGACGATGGTAGCAGAGGCCATTGAGTATGCAAGAAAATGCCAGACGTGCCAAATCCAAGCAAACTTTATCTACCAGCCCTCAGAATTCCTGTACCCAATGGTCGTATCTTGGATGTTTGAAGTGTGGGAGATGGACATTATCGGACCAATCATTCCACCTTCTTCTAAAGGGCATCGGTTCATCCTGGTTATAACCGATTACTTCTCCAAATGGGCAGAAGTTGTTCCACTCGCTAAAGTAAAAATATCAAACGTGATTAGCTTCGTCAAGCATCATGTCATATACCGCTTTGACTTGCCATAAAGTATCATCCACGATAATGGTTCATAGTTCGCAAGTCACGCATTCTATCAATTTTGTAACAAAAATCGGATTTAGAATGTAGCGTCAACCGCCTATAACCTGGCAGCAAATGGTCTGTAAGAAGCCTTCAATAAGACCATCATAAAGCTACTCAAAAAGTTCATGTCTTCCAATAAGCACGACTGGAACATGAAGCTGGATAAATATCTCTGGGCCTACCGTACAACGGTCCGGACAGCTACTGGCAACACGTTTTTCTCTCTGGTGTACGGAAGCGAAGCAGTCCTCCCGCTCGAGATCCAAATCCCTTCACTTCGAGTAGCCATCTCCAACCAATTAACTGTCGATGATAATCACCATCGACGGCTACAACAATTAGAAGTACTCAACGAGAAATGTCTCTTACCTCAGCAGTGCATTGATCTCTATCAAGCGTATCCCTTAGGAGCCTTCAACAGACGGGTCAAGGAGAGAAATTTTCAAGTGGGAGACCTCGTCCTGACCGTGAGAAGACCGATAGTCATGGCCCACAAGATGGACGATAAATTATAGCCTAAATGGGAGGACTCGTTCATCGTGGAGTCCGTATTCTCTAACGACGCCTACCGGCTAGTAAAACCCAATGGCGACTTGCTTATGATGCCTATCAATGGAAAGTTCCTAAAAAATTACTATATCTGAGCTAGACTCATACTTCTCATCCCCAGTGGGACAACCCAGATGTACATCTTTACACTCTTGGTTCTTCATCCAGAACCAGTGCCTATGTGCAACTTTTCCCCTTCTTTACAAATTTCCATAAAAGTCATCATCTGTATCCAGGAGTCCGGGATATGCGACGGATGATGGATCCTCAAACTCACATCAGCGGAGCACTTCTCAAGTCCACTTGCATACTCTTGCAATGACCACTCAAAAACCATCTTGTTGGACGCTAGCCATATTCATATTACCTCTGAGCTATCGTCCCATCAATCTCTCCAGCAGAGCAATCCTCAAGTCTATCTTCATTTTCGGATAGACCATACTCAGCAAACCACTCCTCTGTGAGTATCTCAAATATTGGTTTACGTCCATATTATCTCTGAACTACTGTCCTAACACTTATCCCCGACTGAGTTTGCCATGTCCATATTACCTATGATCAAACCTTCCGGGTTTGGCTATCGATCATCATGTCCATATTACCTCTGATATTGGTTGTCATCCTCACTTATCACCCGTACTGACCAAGGTACACCAGCGGTGTTAAGTTCATAAAAATTGCCATGTCCATATCACCTCTGGCAGGGGTCTCAAACCTATTACTTGCACTAACATGCACAAAAAGTAATGGGTCCAGAAAAACTGTCACATCCATATCACCTCTGGCAGGGCTTGTTCCAAACCTATTACTTGAACTAACATGCACAAAAAGTAATAGGTCCACAAAACCTATCGTGTCCATATTACCTCTGATAGGGATATTTTTGAATTTATTATTTGCACTCAACGTGCGCAACAAATAATAAGTCCACCAAGAGTCCCCGGGTAGGATTTCCTCAATGGAAGCAAACATCCAAGTCCATACTACCTCTGGTGCGCTTCCTTCTCCTTCCATAAAAATACCAGGATCGTACCTAACTTCTCGGTATGGCTATTGATCAGCTCAGATCTACGTCACTTCTGAGCTATCGTCCTCACATCCTCCCCTGAGAGTGTGCCATGTCCAAGTGACCTCTGAGCAAACCTCTCCCTACTACTATCACCGGTCGTCATCTCAACTTATCTCCTTCCCTTAAATTTAAGTGCGCCAACGGTGTTAAGTCCACCAAACTTGCTACATCTATATCACCTCTGGCAAGGTCTGTTTCAAACTTACTACTTGCACCCTAGTACGCAAAAAGTAATAAGTTCACCAAAGATCCCCCAGCAGGATATCCTTAAAAGGCTATGGTATTGTACTATGTCCATATTACCTCAAGTACGATACATAAAACTAACACAATTGAATTGCAAAACAAATAGGGTAACTTTTATTTTTCTCTGCAAAGAGAGATTAAAAGCAAAACTATATTTTGGAGGATTATCAAGATCTCAAGCTCGAAGGCATAACGAAGACACAAAAAGGTAGAAGAAGAGCTACTGGTGTGATGAGTCGGAGCATAACTCCACTATTCGCTCATGGAGACAGGCTATACGGCCATCCAGGCGTATCTGGGCCCGGCGCTCAACCTCCTTGGCCATGAGTTTAGGATCTTTGTAGCGATAAAATGAGTCATAGCTGTCCTCGAGTTTCTGTACCACAACCTCTACACCAGCCGTAGTCTTCGCCACTTGGCTCACCTCGGCACGGATTGTCTCATCTTCCTTTTGGGTCTCACACATCCTAATCTCCAACGCGGCGAGATCAACCTGCAGCTTCCTAATGGTCTCAGTCAGGTCCTCCAACCGAGAGAGACACCCTTACCTAAGATCGCCCAGCCAGTCACGCTTCTGTCACAAATCCAGGAGGTCGCGACGCAAAGTTTCTATAGAGGAAGCAAAGGAGGCCTTCTCCATATCCACCTCCTTCGAGAACTCGGCATACTCATGGGATATTAACATCCCCATATATGCCTGTCGGTGTTGCTGTAGTTCCATCAGGCATTGTTTCGTCTCCACCAACCTTTGGCCCAGAAGATTAGTTATCAGTTTAAAATCGGGGAGACTCCTCAGAGAGTGGACCTGGCCCTCGACAAAGTGCTTGGCCCAGGCTAAGGACTTGTTGCACTCCAGCACACCTTCGACCCCTTATTTATGGAACATATAAAAGCTCCAAACTAAGAGCCCAACGTTCTCGTCAAGCTCTTCCAGGGTAGCTGGAGTGAAAGGCAGCTGGAATGAGCAAGAGGCCACTTACTCGACAGCTCGTACGGGGATGCTCGAAGATCCTGAGGGTGAAGCTACAACCGAGGAGCGACCGGCGGTCCTGCTCGCAACCTACATAGATGCGTGGGACATCGGAGGGTCCGGTAACTGAGCCACGGATAGTAGAATGGCGTCGCGACTTAGGATAAGAGCACCGGGATGCCCTACTGCATCAGCTCCCGCCTGAAGGCCAACCCCAGACTGTGTGATAACAGCCTCAAAAGATGACACAGCAGGTACGATACTGGGAACATCAGGGGCAACCTCCTCACAATGGCTTGCCACCACAATATTCGAAGAGGCCTCAGCTGTTGAACCCCCAGCAGCAATAATCGGGAGAGAAGCCGCCACACCAGAAGGGCCTGCAACCGCGGGGACCTCATCCACTGCAGCCTCCGTAGAGGGCACTTCAGGACGCCCGTAACCAGAACTAGGAAGAGACATGGATGCCTTCCTAACAAGTTCACTATCCCCCACTTCCAGAACCTCTTCCTCAGCGGCCACGTCCACGGTCCTCAAGGGAGAGGCAGGGCCTACAGAACCAGAACAACCAGTAATTAACTTCACTAGTGGAATTAAAAGATGAAGCCAGAAAATTTTTGATCTTGTGAATCTGAGAAATGACCTACCGAAGGGGGATATCATGTGTTACGGCTCGTCCTGTATTGTCATAGTATGCCCCATAGCTTCCATGTCTTCTACGGGGGTGTAGGGCTGCTCTAAGAAAGCCGTACCCAAGCCCTGAGCTCCCGAGGTCTCAAGTGCCGGCTCTGAAGCACCCACATCAGACTCTGGGGAGGATCTTTCTTTCGTTTCAGCGTAAGAAACCACCGAAGAGGCTGCCCACCAAGGATGGCCCCCTCTCACATGTTGCTGCAAAACCAAACATACCAGAATATAAAGGACTAGGCACAATCAAACTAAGACGAGGCACGATTACTGCCATAGTGCATAAATATGGCTCAGCTTCAAAAGCTGCTGGAGCAGTAGGTCCTACCTCTTTGCTCCCAGTCCCTCTCGCAGCGGACTTTGGCTTTACCGCCGGTTTTGACTCTGAGTCCACAATTGTCTTCGCCCTCTTAGGGTAGCGGGCGTGATGCATACCCGTCTTCAGTTTGCCCTTGGCAGGCAAGGGGTCGTCAGACAGAGATGTTGTGTCTTCCCCGGTCGATGGGTCTAGCTCTACAATCAGGGGCTGGGCCACTCCCTTGCCCTTCTTGGGCGCCCTATGCAATTTGGTATCCGGAGGCATCAGCATGGTGCCTTCGATATAACTTCTCTCTGGATCAAAGTTAGTCGGCAGAGCGTTCGCCGTGCAAAAATACTTCTCCATGATGTACAGCATTCGGGGCAATTCTCTGGCTGGTGGCAATTAGAACCTGACCCGAGTACCAGTAGCAGTATAGTAACTCCATGCTCGGGCCCCATCGAGCAAACTGCTACTATACCTGAGAGCAGCACTCGGATGAGCCAGTAAAAGCTGAGTGTAGACAAACTGACGAGCAAACCTACTGGGTAGATAAGGTTTCACAAAGACGGTAGCCTTATTCTGATACACCAGGTGGAAGGGACTGATGGCTTGGTGCTAGCGAAAGAGTCTCTCAGACAAGCCTTGAGACGCCACTCTGTCATTATAATGAAGGACGTTCCTTTCATCGGTGGTGAACCCTTGCTCGAACGTGAAAAAGGACCATCCAGTCATGAAGGAGAGATCCCTTCTTCCATTAGGGACAGTATCATACCGCCACTTCATCATCCGATACATGCGGATCAGGGCATTAGCGACCATTATATCCTCGTCAGTCCCCGAGCTTATCAAGGACCCGTGATGCAGAAGAAGCCAACCCATCAAATAGTGGTAAGGAAGCTCAACTAAGTTGAAATGCCCCTTACCAAGATGGTTGTATACCTTCTCAGGAAAGTTACGGAGGACACGATGGATGCAACACACCATGGCCGATAGAAGGGCCAGCTTGTGGCCAAATGCCAACTTTACGACAGGTAGGATTAAGGTGCGACTGATCATTTCTATTATCCCGAACATGCTCGGGACTATGCAGTTGCGCAACAATAGCATCAAATATCCCGCCAGTACGTCCAAAGAGGAAAACTGGTGCATATCCATATAAAAATAGTTGAGCTCCTCCTCGAGGCCACTCAGATCATCAAGGGTTTCACCCTCTTCCCCCGAGGCACCCTCAACTTCCTTACCCTGGATGGCCAATTCCTTCAGTACGTGGATAGAGTCAGCCACTTCCTGTCTGGACCGCGGCACCCAAACATGAACACTATTAGACTCCTTCTGCTCCGGAAAGAGGTGGCGAGTCCAAGTCGGAATGTGAGAAGATGATCCCTCAGTAGACTTCTTCTTCTTCTTTGAAGACTTATGGCATATGTCATGATGGCACAGGAACTCTTGGTATACCGCCAAGATCTCTGGATCCTCTGCTTCCAATTCTCTGAGCTTCTCGTTGCTCGGGGTACACTCTTCGTAGGGTACATCGTCCCATGAAAGTTTTGAGATGGCATGCATCTCATATAAAGCCAGTCCCATCTTGAAGAAAGTTTTCGTACGAAGGTTGTACAGCTCCATCAAGGCTATAAACAGAGGGAGGTTCACCTCCAACCCATAATAAGTACCCTTCACGACAAAGAACAAATCAGCGGCTCTGAGTTCCTACTCGTATTTCTTCAACATCCACTAGGTCAGGCGGCACCAGGAGGCGTTATAATACTCCCAGATGAGAGCCCATAACTGTCTGGTAGGATAGGTCCCCTTCTTAGAAACTTGGTGGAGGAAGGTGCCTACTGCATATACGCTGAGGTTTGGCCCCAGATCACTGTCGACGAGATCAGGCTTCATTCCTAGGAAAGAGTACGAAGGTGACTCCTTCGCGCTATAAAACTCTCCCTTGTTCTTTCTGATCCCACATCGCATATTCCCATATAGAGGCCCCTGAGGCTCAGGGGTTAAGTTCCAGTCCATCCATCATGGGCCCATCATCACCTTCAGGTCTAACAGAGGAAGGTGGCGTTCGAAAGAAGGAAAAGTCATCTTCGTCCCGCGAAAGGTACTAGTTCTTCCTGGTCGTCCCTATCTCGGACTAGGAAGGATCTAGTGCGTCAAAGAATAAGAAGTACTAGTTCTTGAAGAAACTCTTCCCGTATTTAGCAGGGATCTCCCCCGAGTTGACTTGACTCAACAAAAAAGAGGGAGTCTGCTCGACGATCTTTTGGTGTCGCTCGGGAGGGAGATCTTTGTTAACTTGTTTTTGGATGGCTGCAGCAAGGTCCCCGAGATTCATGTTCAAGGGTAGCGGGCAGTTCCCCAGGACCAGTTCGCCAGAAGGAGTGGTGGGCAAAGTCACTGCAGAAACCACAAAGGCGTTAAATTAGAGTAATGTTCTAAAGCGATGTGCTCATGCGGCCACGAAAAATATGCTGCCGAGTCAGCCATACGGCTATGCCAAATATACGGCCGAGTCAGCCATACGGCCATGCCACGCATCCGGTCGAGTCAACAATGTGACCCAGGCATGCATACGGCCGAGTCGGTCATACGGTAGTGAATAGTTGGCGTATAGACGCATTCATGCGTCCAATCGTGCACATGTGTCTCTGTGTTCCAAAAATCCGAGTATCTTTTCTAGAAGGCCTATCCTGGATCGATCGTTGAACGTCGGGGGGGAATGGGGGGAGGTCCGCCGTGATGGCATGACTCTTTCCCCTACTGGTGATCTTTCCCTTTCCCTTAGGAGCTTCCTTAGCAGCGATGGAGGAGGAGGAAGCAAACTTGGGAGCCATGGCAAGAAAGAGTAAAGAGAGAAGAGAGTTTGGAGAAAAAGACTTCTATCTCTCTCTCTCTCTCTCTCTCTCTCTCTCTCTCTCCCTCTCTCTCTTCCCCCTATATATAGGGGGGAATATGCGACAACAGATGACGATGGCAGTTGTTCAAATCATGATCCGAGATTTGTCTCGATCCACGCAACGACAATGGTTGGCGGTTACTCCTCGTTAGTTGAGCCACTTTATCCACTGACGACGTAGAATCCCAAAAGATCCATGCAAAGATCAAAGCAAATCTCCTCATTTAATGATCGGACAGCCTGTCAGAGACAACTATGCGGCAACGAGACTATGCGGTGTCATGACCCACACCCAGTATAGGGGCACGAGTGTGTGGGTACGTCCAGCCTACGCCGCAGCATCGACGATAGAACGCTGTCTAGGTCACAATGCTATCTAATCATTCTCACACAAGCATCCAACTCCATAAGGAGTCACAGATAGCACAATATCATATGAACAATACTCAATCACATAGCTAAAGCACGATAAGATATCAAAAAAAAAAAACCAAATTGTAACACAAGTCTAAATAGAATAATCTAACTCAACAATAATATCCAAGTCTCAACAAAGTATGCCGGAGACAAATTCGGTACCATAAACTGCTAATAGAAACTAACTAAATAACTATTGATCCCGGCTAGACCTCCCGGAATCACACCTGGCTACAAGGTCCAAGTTAGCAGTTACTCTTTCTGTGGTCCATAAAATGTCGGACACCCGTCCTCTAAGGCGTAGTCTGGAAAAATATTTCCAGTTAGGATGGAGCAAAGTACATCTCTAACAGCAGTTCTACATCAATGATATAAACTATGTAGCAGTAAATAGATGGAAATATACAAGATGCATATACATGTACGAGAGATATACAATAAAGGAAATACTGTAAATAAATGCGGAAAGGAACAATATGTCAATGAAGAAGAATACAATGACTAAGTGTGTGAGTACTAGATTTAACATGTGACCGGCTTGGGAACTTGTACACGAGTACGGGCCTGGCTAGTCATACGTGCGGTGTATGACCAACACTAACATGAGAACAAGACTTGTACATGAAGGGTATGATCACATATCTACACTAAAATACTCCCCACCCCGACTGGTATAGTAGATCCAACCATGGTACGCTATGGCACAGGATTCTCTAGGTAGGTAGCAAGTCTCCCCGAAAATCAGTATCTGTATATGCACGAGATAAACAATGAAACAAGACTTGTACACGATACACCATATACAAGGAATAACATCTCATGACGAGATTCGGATATACTAATCAGTGTAACCATCGTGTCAAGAAATATGGATATTTACACTAAATATAATGAACATAGAGGATATCATAGATAAGAAACTATCAGAGAATGTACTCGTCTGTGGTCCTTTGCTGGTATGAATCAGAATCAAAGTCACAGTCGAAATAGCCTATGTATTACAATTTTACCATGTCAAAATATAATTATTTTAATTTATTTAATTCTAGAATAATTACTCTAAAATCTTATTTTAATCTTATTATTCTGATTTTTATGTCAAAATCTAATTTTGCCTAAAAGAACCTAAATTTTTATCGACTCGAGACTCATGGCACGCAAATTGAGGCAATCTGTTGACCGAAAAGTCAACCGACACAAACTCAAATTTTATGCATGATTTCTTATAGATTTCATCATAAAAAATATGCTGTAATTTACGGCTCGTCCGAATTCAAATTCGTTTGGGAATTATGGCACATACAAATTTTGTATCGTGCACCGATGGTTAAATTCTAACCTAGAAGTTCTACAGAATTAACAGTATATAAATACTTCGAATTAAATTCTGGGAAAAATATATGTCAATTATCTCGACATTAGCTTTCTGAAACTTTAAACGGTTCATGATTCTGATCCTGGTTCTCCCGAAATCGTGAAAACATCGAAACACGTCTATTTCGGATATGCTGTGCTCTACGAATTTTCCAGAATTTAATACTCATAATTTCGTAAAACAATTTATATATTCAGAAATCTAACCTCAATATCGTTCTAACGCAAGAAACTGTGCCTCGTTTGGAGTCCGGAGCTATGCGCAATGGCTTCTGGAAGATGAAGGAACCCTAGATGGCAATTCTCCAAAATTCGGCTCAAAGAAAACCATAGAAATTAATAACTTAAACTATTATATATATAGAGGAGAGAGAGAGCAGCCGCGGCTCGGAGAGCGCCACGTGGCAGCCATCTGACGCTGCCCACTCAGATCGAACGGTCAGGGTTTGATGCGGCTCGGCTCAGCTCAGTCCGACTCGGACTAGGACGCGGCTCAGCTCAGTCCGACTCGGACTAGGACGCGGCTCGGCTCGGCTCGCGGTCGGCTCGGCTCGGCTCGCGGTTTGATGCGGCTCGGCCCTACCCAGTTCGCTGCGGGAGGCTGACAGGTGGGCCCCCATGTTGGCTGACTGGGCAGAAATAATTACTTTTTGGGTTTTCTTTTTCAGAAATTAGTTTTTAATTCAGTTTTCCCTAATTAACTAAAAATAATCAAAAAATTTCCAAAAAATTCTAGAAAATATATTTGATTATTTAGAACCTAAAATAAAAGTTTGGAATATTTTTAATTAAGTTTGGACCTAAATTAAATTCTTGAAAGTCCTAGAAAATTAGTGTTACTATTTTTTAATTAACTAAAAATTATGTAAAAATCCCACTAGCCCCAAATTAACCAAAAAATAATATTTAAGCTAGAATTTCAGGATATGGAGGTTACATGCGTTATGCCCTTTATATGCGGCCAATAGTGCTCATCAATGCTTCTTTCAAAGTATTCCAAACTTATCATTTTGGAAACTTTGAAGGGGGTCTTATAGAAGCATAAAAAAATATGCAGGCCGCATAAAGGTCATGCCCCCTCAATAGAACAACCAAGCCTCAGAGAAGTCACATGCGGCCTAAACCATCAAGCCGCAGAAGAGCCACATACGGCCTAAACAATCAAGCCACAGAAAAGCCATATACGGCCAAAACAATCAAGTCGCAGAGAAGTCATATGCGGCCTGATCAACTAAGACACAAAAGAGCCACATTCGGCCTGATTAACCAAATCACAGAAAAGCTGCATAGTATATTATATGCGGCCTGAACGACCACAGAGCAGGGAGGCCGCATAAAATACCTCTGACATAGATTTTGATGTATGTCAAAATCTCTGACACATCACTCATCACTCTGAGATGCTTCAAGACTCGTAAAGATGATGGCTCAAAAAAAGATAATAAGTCACATCAGTGCATTAATTGCTTCGACAAACGTGTCATGCTACGTGTTCCCTCATATGCGGCTATGCCTTATGCGTCCTCGCCAACATGCGGCCAGAGTGTCCATCCGACCAAGGCTAAATGAGAGCACGTATACGGATATGCCCTATGAGGACTCGCAAACATGCGGCCAGAGTGTCCATCCTATAAAAGCCAAACGAGAGCAGGTATGCGGTTATAAGACCCATGCGATCTCGCCATCATGCAGCCAGAGTGTCCATTCGACCAAGGCCCAGACGAGAGCACGTATGGGGCTACAAGACCCATACGGCATCACCATCATGCGTCCAAGTTTCTATGCGGCCTCCAGCTCACAAGATTTTTTTGTTATAACTGCAGAGATCTTCGCACAGTTGGTACTGACTACGTGTCCAGCTGACCAAGTCGAGCCCACAATGGGTTGATAACAATCCCGAGATCTCTTCAACAGCATATCTCAACCAAGACCACATGGCAATCGACAGTTGCAACAGTATTCTGTTGAAGGATCCCTATGGGGCCATCAAATGGAGGCATATGCGGCACCCATAGCCCATCAGTACGATGGCTATAAATAGAAGCAATTGGAACATTCTAGGAGCTTTTTTTCTTCGGCTGGCTTTTTTTCCTGCTTCAGAGAGAAATCATATCACCTCAGGCCAATACAGAAAGAGTGCATACCAAGAGGAGCAAAGAGAGAACGTAAACTTTTTACCCTGCATCGAATCGTCCACGGAGTAAAGGAGACGTCATAGCACTCATTGTCCATCGCCATACCCCAGAATAAAAAAATATTGTACTTAGAATGTCCGTCCAGGACCTCTTTGTACTTTCTTCCATTTGTTGATTAAATTAAGATTTTTTTAGAACTTTCAAATTTAATGGCGAACAAAGGCATCCCAAACGCTTTCTAAAAATGTTCTAAAGTCCATCTGTGCAAAATAAGAAGCTGGACGAGTAGCAAAATTATATGACAATGATCATTTGCAATCTGTTTTAATACGATCATGTAAGGAGACTAATGTCCAGACGTGTCGGCTAACTAGTGCCAATGGATAAATGTTCAAAGAAAATAAATGTACAATGACGGGCAGGAAAGGAAAAAAACCCACTCGTTACCCTCTACGACCATGTTCCTGGTACGCGCCATAAATCGAGAAAAAGTAGGCTGAATCCTCGGGTGCTGGCTCAAAACCTGTTCATGCAAAACCAGTGGGGTTAGACCCCAAATAGCAAGTACCACAAAGGAGCACAAAATGGAGAAACAGAACCCAAACAATAGATATAAGTATACATAGGTTATGTGTCATAGTTTAGGTCCACGACATATCCTAGCACAAAGACCCAACCCTTCAACCAAATAAGGACAAGAATTGAACCTTTACACTATGATAGTCCATGATCCTAGACTACTACCAGAATAATACAATCACAACCAAGTCCAATTTCTTTATATCGGCCAATCACTTATACGGCTTGCTATTTGTGGAGTAAGGTTATCGCAGAAATAATGCATATTATATATCCTCAGATCACGCCATTGTCGAACATGAGCTAACCTAGAAAATAGATGAATATACGGGTATTTTACGAGTCGCACTAGTCCCCCGTAGGGCTACTACGCTAAAAATACAGTATTAGCGGTTCTAATGTTCCTATAGTAAAACAGTATCCCGATATTATTATAATAGGTCAGATACAGCACTCCACTAAGGCTGATGATATACAGTATTTGTGATGGCCAGCCCACAACGCACTTAGAAAGAATCTTTATGGCAAGGTTCATTGGCATGATCTTGGAATACCGTTTTCTCTAAATATTACTATCACTTTTAGTTACTTAATTAGCCATATATTGCATTTTGAAATATTAAGGCGTGGTCACATGAGAATTTTCCTTAAGATGATGTACAAAGTACGGTCACGCTAGGTACGAATCTATGGAAGTTAAATATGGATTCTCCCGAGCGTGTATGCAAAAATTAATAAATCAATATCTAGCCGTGCTTTGGTACTGACTCGCATATCATGTCCGTGCTGGAAAAATATATTTATAGTATCACGCATTTCAGGAATTTGGAAGCATTCTCAATGCATAACCCAAATTTAATAACTTTAACATATAAAATGATATGTCGTATCTCATCGCACATTAGATCAGGAACTTTATCAGGTAATAATCGTATCAGCACTGATACAGTATTCGAGTCCAATTACCAATTATCATTGTGTCACATGAATCTTGATCACGTTATAACACTAGGCTTATGTCATGCACATAGCTGGTTACCCAATATTCACTTAGTCTGGTTCATCAAAAAAATCTTAAGTCTAACACATATTCATGCCATGTATGAAGCCAATCTTAGCACATGGTCATGTCAAGCATGAGGTCTGGTTTCTAAGCCTATTCTTCCTTAGAATCATAACACAAGCAATACCATGATCAACCATAAGAGGATGATAAACATTCTAATATATGATAAGTGAACACATAATGAAATCACTACGTGCGCGCATGGGGGTGTCACTACCATATTTTCTAGGGAAGGGTATTTTGGTTATTTTATAATTAATTAAATATTTTGTATGTTGTAAATATTATTTATTGTATTATTTAATTATTGTTAGATGCTAGATTTAATTTTGGACTTGTGTTAGTGGACCTAACTAGTTTAGATTAGATCCATGGACCAATATTTAATTCTAGTTAGAATTGAGCCCAATAGTAAGCACATTCATTAGGAGGATGAATTAATTAGTTAAACTAATTAGACTAGAACCTTTCCTCCTTAATTAATTCCTTTATGACAAGCCCTAAGGGGTATTATGGACTTTTCATAGTAGCTTGGAGGAGGGGTTAGTGGCCGGCCATAGGGGGAGTGGAGAGACTCTCTCTCTCTCTCTCTCTCTCTCTCTCTCTTCATTCTTTTATTCCAAATCTAGATCTAAAATTTGTTTCTTCCAAATTTCTTCATTCCTACATTAATCCCTACCCAAATTTTTTTTTATTTCTTCTCTACTCATCATTGGAGGTTATTGGAACAAGGAGGAAGCAATGATCTAAAAGGAGGAGGAAGGAGCATAAGTTAAAGACTCTTGACACTCAATTTGGAGAATTATATTGGAAATATATCTCCAAATAGGTACAATTCAGTTTTTTCTCTCTAACTAGACTCTAAATCTATAATTTAATTATTAGGAACCCTCCCTTATACTAAGGATACCCATAGAATTTGGAATTAGGTTCATAGGAGGCCTATGAAGAAAGTTATGTGGTATTTTGTATCAATTTTGGGGGAATTCCGAGATTGGCACATCTTGTGTTTGTCAATAGGTCAATTAGACTAAATTGAAATGTGTTTGATTGTGTGTGACTAGTGTTATATCTACAATTGGATACGTGTAGGCCGTATCCCGATAATTTGGCGATATAGGTTGATTTGGGGGTTTTCTTCCGATACGGGGTTTTGACATGTCATATTTTTAGGGGCACGTAGATAAATAGCTAACACTTCGTATTGCTTCTACTTATGATTCTAGAATTACGCGTGTCCTTCGGGGTACGTTTGGTGGTGTGGTGGAGCCGTATCGCAAGTGTATCATAGATTGAGTGTGATACAGGTACGGTGCACTCCACGCGTTTGATTCTTTACATTACAATTCAATTTACCTTGGTTATAGCTATTAGAGTATTATAATTATAATTATTATATGATATAAATATATATATAGTTATATAGTTATATGTATGTTTGTAATTTCATTGTGATGTGTTCGTGGTCCTTGGAGAGTAGGAGAGTTCATGTGCATCATTAGTGTGGGTATGTATTAACATATATATATATATATGTATATGTATATGTATATATATATATATATATATATATATATATATATATATATGTGTGTGTGTGTGTGTGTGTGTGTGTGTGTGTGTGTGTGTGTGTGTACGTACATGTGAGCTAGGGGGGCCAATAAGCAGCAAGAAGCAGCAGCAGAAGCAGTAAGCTGCAGCTGCAGCAGCAACAGAACCAGTAAGCTGCAGCAGAAGCAATAAGAAGCAGCAGCGATAAGCAGAAGCAGCAGTAATAAGCAGCAGTAGCAATAGTGTGTAGCAGTTCTTAGAGATTAACTTATAAATAAGCTAAGTTAATATTATATATATATATATATATATATATATATATATATATATATATATATATATATATATATATATATATATATATATAAGCACTAGTTAGCATTAGTTAATATTATTTCTAGTTTACCTTGAGTTACATCAAGGTAATGAGAGTTGAGGTATCTTGGGTATGGGTATTGAATATCCGATGGTTATGTTAGTTGGTATAGTATTGTTATAAGTTTAAGTGCATATTAGTGTATAGTGAGGTATGTATGGTTAGTTAGTTAATGTTAGATATTGGATTACCTTGTGATACCAAGGTAAGGTCAATGTATTGGTTTATACTCAAGGTATTGAGTTTGTATATCAAGATGGGTATGTAGGTGGTATGATACCGCTTTTGGTTCAAAGCCAAGGTATCCAGTTAGCATTAGTTTAGCTAGGAGTGCTATATATTTTTATCTTGTATACGTATTATTATATTTTCATATCTAATAACTTACGTATCTTATGATACGGTAATGTGTTGGTATCCTAGTATCCTAACGTTGCTAGTATAGCCTAGTCACATAGTGTATAGACCTAATATCCTAGAGATGGACTCATACAACATAGAAACAGCTAGTTTGATCAAGTTTGACTAGTTTGACCTAGAGTTGACCTAGTTTGACTATTTTGACTTAGAAATGGCTTTATGACCTAGAATTTGACTAGTTTAACTTATTTTTATTACAAAACCTTGTATTGATGTAATATTCTATGTTTAGGTCTCCGAGGCACCGTTCCGGATATCTTTGATATTATTCACCGAATTTCAGGCAAGTACATTCTCTGATAGTTTCTCATTTATGATATCCTCTATGTCTCTTGTATTTAGTGTAGATATCATTGACTTCTTGACACGATGGTTACACGGATTGGTATATTCGGATCTCGTCATAAGATGTTATTCCTTGGTATTTATGGTGTATCTTGTGCAAGCCTTATTTTTTGTTCTTTTTGTACATATACAGACATTGATTCTTATGGAGACTAGCTACCTACCCAGTGAATCCTGTGTCATAACGTACCATGGTTGGATCCATTATACCAGTCAGGACGGGGAATGTTAGTGTAGATATATGAACATACCCTCCTTGTACATGTCTTATTCTTTGAAAAGTATTAATCATACACCGCACGTATGATTAACTAGGCCATAATCATTGTGCAAGTTCCCAAGCCAATCACATGTTGAAGCTGTACTCACAAACTTAGTAGTAGTATTTCTTGTTCATTCCTATGATACTCATTTCTTGTATTAATTTCTAGTATTCTTATATTGCATATCTCTTGTATATGTATATTGCATCTTGTATATCCACTCTATTTACTATTATATAGTTTATATTATTTATTGAAACTGCTGTTAGAGATGTACTTTGCTTCTTTCCTGACTGGATATATTTTTTCCAGATGATACTGAAGAGTAGTATCCCACTCACTACGGGCCTCAGGACGTCGTTGGATTAGAGCCGGAGACTTTGGCTCAGGAGGGTCTCATCCCGATTGAGACAGACGACCCAGTACTTGTCACGACCCGCACCCGGAATTTGGGCATGAGTCGTGGGTACGTCCATCCTACGCCGCAGTATCGACGGTAGAATGTTGTCTAGGTCACAATAAATACTAATATAACTCACAACTTGTCAATGATGTCAATCTCCATAAGGAGGACAATATATATCTCATAATATCTCATAATGTAATCTCAATCACAACAACTATAAAAGTATAATGCATGATAAAAGATAAGAATAATGACATAGTTAAACACCATATCTCAAAATATAGATAAACTACTGTAGAAGCATGAAAAATACGCTGAAGAGTTATACGCAGTATTTCAGTACTGGACGGCGTAAATCATGACTTCAGAGCCATCAGCGTACAACAGAGCTTCATCGCTAGTACAGCGTAAAATATAAGCTCCAGAGATAACCCGCATATAATGCAGTATTTCCAGACTGCTTCAGCGTATAAAGGTTGTTACCTCGCCTTTATGGCGCAAAACCCATCTGCTTTTTAAATGCAGTGGGAAGATTATGCGAGGAACGCCTCGTATCCCTCAAACGAGCTGTACGAGGAACACTTCGAATTCTGCGAATGAACCTGTCAGACAGTACAATGAACCTGACTCCTGACAAAGGGTACAGCACGACTATCCAGACGACGGTTATAATGATAAGTCTAAACAGAGACCCAGATCGTCGTTTAGTGACATTTCCCTGATACAAATTGCTTTTACGCATTTAAGGGAATACGCTGCCTAGTTTTATACAGGCAGATATGAGCTTCTACGCTCCGCAGAAGACAAAACGAACTGCCACGTCAAAAGCTGCTCTTCGTACAGAGCTCGAGGCACGTCTCTGCAATTAATGCGCGTGATGGGGGCAGATCTCTGCATTTAATGTACGACATTTGATTCTACTTCCAAGGACTGGGTGAGCCATGATTACGGCTAAATACGTCCACATCATCACTTCTACATGTTACGCCATCAGGCTATTTTCAGCTATAGGAGCACGCTGTACGGTATCTCCTTGAAATACGCCGACCTGGCTATTTTTAACCATGGGAGTATGCCGCATGCTATCTCCTCGGAATACGCTCAAGACCTCAGTCAACATCGGGCTTCTACGCCTACTTGGCTTCTATGCCAACATGTCAGCTATTGGGCCTCTATGCCTATCAGGCTTCTACGCCTACTTGGCTTATACGCCAACCTGACCGCTATTGGACTTCTATGTCTATTGGGCTTCTACGCCTACTTGGCTTCTACGCCATCAGAACAGCTATTTGATTTTTACGCCAACGAGACAGTTATTTGGCTTCTACGCCAATCATCTCTACGCAAGGGGCAGTTACCCACGTGTCTTTCATGCCATGATCTTCGTAGCAGTTATACGCATTACCTATTAATGGGATACGCGTCACACGCTCATTCTAAAGATCATTTATACGTGGGTAGCAGTTATGGTAACCGTCGCGTAAAAGGTGTGGTTCTCTCTGTTGTTCAGTTCTACGCCTATAAATAGAGACCTCTATTGACAGAGGTCGAGGTCGAAGATTTTTGAACAGGGAGGAAGATTTTAAAAGAGAAAAAAAAAGATCGGAAATTGACTTCCTGAGAGAGAAGAATTCAGAGCACGGACAGAGAGCAGTGATCGACGATTTTGGCCTCGAGCATCCACTCCCTCTTGCAATCTTTGAAGCTTCTTCTTCTTCTACAGCACTTCTTCATCATCGTGTGGTCCAAGGGACAAAGTGATCGACCGCAGATCAGACTCCTATAGCAATATTTACCCAGATTAAATTTTGTAATTAACATCCTCGTATAGGATTAACAGTACTTCTTGTTTGTAAACCTAAGAAAGGGTTTTGTATAAACCTAATTTTATTTCTTCCGTTTATTATCAAACACAAGATGGCGACTCTGCTGGGGATCTCTTTCTCATCTAATGAGAAAGCAATTGCTCAACACGATGCAGTATCAGTAGGATCAATGAAGAAGACTTTGGTCATCCAGTTCGACCAATCCGCCTACGAAGATATGCTTCGAGCAGGGGGTAGCTCTCACTCTCTCTCTCTCTCTGTCCAAGACAATAGTAAATTGTGTAAGGTCTGGATGCCCCGGACATCCTCTACTATTCCTGCCGACTCTCTGGCTTCTCCGACCAACAAGGTTGTAGCTTCGCAACCTCCGCGCCTCGCGCGTAAAACCCTGTCTCCCGTCACTGGCAGAATAGACAAAACTTCTGGCAATGCCTTAGCACCAATCCAGAAGCCCACTCCGCGCTCTGCGCGTAAAACTCAGTCTCCCGTCGCTGGCGGAACAGACAAAACTTCTGGCAATGCCTCAGTGCTAGTCCAGAAGTCTACTTCGCGCTCTGCGCGTAAAATTTAGTCTCCCGTCTGTGACATGGCAGACAAAATTTCTGATAATGCCTCAGCGCCAAATTAGAAATTCCAAACGCACTCTGCACGTAAAAATGCATCTGTCTTCCGTGGAAAAGCAGATGGTCCCTGCAATCTACACAAGGGAAAACAAGTGGCGGACTTCTCAACTTCTCGACCTTTATGCCAGCAAAAGAAGAATTTGCCCGCTCTCCGGATTACGCGTGAAGCTGATGGCCGATTGAGGACCTCCTCAGTTCTACGCCAACCTGAGCAGAGCTCCAAATTACGTCAGGAAAAGTCCCTTGGCGTAAAGAAGACCCAGTTGGTCGATAGATTTGCTCCATATGGATCAGCTGCTGCTCATGTGGCTGGACTGCTCTATGCGTATGGCGGGAAAAGACTTGAGGTTCCCAATATTCGCGTTTCGCCGAATATAAAGAAGCAGAATATGCCTTCTTCTTCCTCTGATAATTCTCCTGATTTGCGCGATTTTCTGATCCAGAAGCGCAAAGACAAGGAATCTTCCAACATATCTATTACGCCTCCTAGGGAGAACTGTTATAATAGTCACAAAGTTGTAGTTAATTACTGCTGTTCTAAAGCAAAACGGTCAGTTTTCGACCGGTTGAACTACTCTCTGTACTTACAGGAAGAAGAGCCTACATTGGCATCAGTGAACATGGCTTCACACGCCCCTAGAGGAAGGTCAAGCTCAAGACGTAATCCCTCTAGAACTCCAAGCCAAAGGAGATTCAATCGACTCCTTGATAACACCGAAGCTGGGGTGTTCCGAAACACCCGTTCGAAGTCACGACAACCGGCTTCTTATTCTTCTGATTCCGATATTGGGGGTCGCCAGTCTCCCGAATCAGATGCCGAAAGTACAGAGTCATTTTCTACAGAGACCTATACTAGCCCTTCAATGGCATCCAAAGAAATGGGGGTTTATGCCATTGAAGATGAACACGAAAAGGCTTCCTCGTCAGGAAGTACTGAGCAACGCATCGCTGTGCTGGAGACGTCTCTGAAAGAGATACAGTCCATGATGGAGAATATGCACCAGATGATGCTGACTCAAAACACAACTGTTATAGCTCAAACATCGGTCCCTCCAAATCAGATACATGTGGGGGTAGACTTACCACCATCCAATGTAAATCAAGAGCCTACTCTAGATCAGGAGTCAGCAGCTCCTCAACTTCCTAACTCGGAGAATGTATTGCCTCCTGTTGGATTCACGATACAACCGATCTCTCACCACTCCGTGGTCCCTCTTCAGGCTGAAGATCCGATACAGGCAGTACGGGAACTGAAAGCCCAATTTGATGCCTTAAAACATAAGGATCAGCTAAAGAAATTGGGAATCAACCAGCCATACCCAGCGATCTGGGACGAGGTCCCTTTCTCTCCTAAATACAAACCACAAACTATGGCTTTGTTTGAAGGGAAGACATCACCGAGCCAGTACATGAACTACTTCAGTATGATGACAGTGTTATTACAAGGGAATGACGCCCTTCTCACCCGAGTATTCAAAGGCTGTCTCTCGGGAGTGGCTTATCAGTGGTATCGTAGTCTTGCAGACAACTGCATTACTTCCTTTGAAGATTTCAAGACTCTGTTCTTCGTGCGATTCTACGACGGAGGGATGGATATGTCTATGTCCTCTCTCATCGAAGTAAAGCAGAAGGAGAAAGAAAACGTTCGCACTTTCATCGAGCATTTTCGTCAAGCCACTTTGCAAATGCCTCCCGGAGTTCCAGACTCGGCATTGGTGGATATTTGCAGGAAGAATCTTCTTCCAGTGATCTCGGTGTTCACAGGACCATATCAGTTCCATGATTGGCCCTCGTTCATCATCTCAGCAGTAGCCGCTGAAGACAACAGTCGGAATGCGCGTGATAATGGAATTATGATATCTGCCTCTGATAAAGGCAAGAGATCATCCTCCAACAGCGACCATCCACGTGGTTCCAAAGGAAAAGAAGCTCTGGCGATCAACACATCCAGGCGAAAGACTGCGGCAACCACACAGACAAAACCTGGGACTTCCAGGCCCATTCCGAGCATATTCCAGTGTCTCGTCAAAAGCGGCAAGATTACCCTCCCTGAGGTGAAGCGGCCTAATGAAGTCGGCAGTACCAATAATCCCAAGTACTGTATTTTCCATAGGTATATACATCACCCTACCAAGGCTTGTTATATCCTAAAAAGGAAAATCCAGGAGCTGATCGACGCCAAGGCGATCACTCTGCACAACAGTGAGAAGACAGTCACCGCCAACATGATCTCTCTTCAATTTGGCAATCTACCTTCTCAAGAAATTCCGGACGGTGTTATACCTATTTCTCGGACAACGATGAACATCATTAATCTCCCTCCGACTAGAGGTCAAAATCATGACCTGGTACCCCTGACTACCCAGTGCAGTGAGATTATGTGGGTTCATCCAAATCTGGTGTCAGAGATCGAGGAAGAGACTCAAGCTGTTAAGGCTAAGTCCAGAAAGAACTCGAAGCATAAACCATGTCATATGGTTACTACATCCTCGACATCAGAAGAAGAGGTATTGGCTACTGGTACCCATTCAGGGAAAGCCTACCTCAAAGACTATGGAGGAAGTCAGGAAGATGCATCGGCAGACGCTTCAGCAGCCAAGCCTTCAGAACCTGAATCCGTCGTACCAGAGGCAGGTCCTTCTAGACCAACTTTGGCGGACAAAGGCAAGAAAAAAATTGCGCTTTGATAAACCTTTGAAGAACATTCAAAACAAAGGTTTGGAGAAGCCATATAACTTCGATATCCTGGCCCAATTGGCTAATACACCAGCCAGATTGTCCATATTTTAATTACTCAGGCTATCCAAAGACACCCGTCAGGCCTTGAGTGAAGCTCTAATACAGGCGGATGCATACTTGACCCAGCTCAAGTCCCCTGATGAAGAACCTGTGGCATATCCTCAATGCCATAGTGTGATGGAGGTGATCCCAAATATCACTTTTACCCAAAATAACATGCTGTTGAAACACAATAAGCATGACAGACCCCTCTATTACACCGGATATGTCGGTTCCATGGAGGTAGACCGAATTCATATAGATCCGGGATCATCGATCAGCATCATCCCTCATAGTCTGCTCAGACTATTGAGGATTCCTACCAGCGAACTGGCTTACACTACCACTACGATCGTGGGCTTCAACGCCAGGAGAAGTAAGCCGTTGGGAAAGATTCGCTTGAGGATCCAGATTGGTGACCTTAGATTAGTAGCTACTTGCTATGTCATTGATTCAAAGGTTTCCTACAACATTCTGTTGAGCAGACCGTGGATCCACGACCACAACATTGTTCCTTCGACTCTACATTAATGCTTCAAATATGTAGATGCCCAAGGAACAGTACAAACGGAGTTTGCTGATCTTAACCCGTTCAAAGGAGTAGAATTCTACTATTCCGATGCCATGTTGTATACCCAAGATTACATAGAGGAGGTGTCAGGCAAAACAGAGGAGGAATCCCACCGGGAGCCAGAAGAACTCTCTGCCAAACAACCTTTGTCAATCAAGGTGAAAGGGCGAACTACTCGTCCAAAAATCATGGAACCCTTGACTATCCACCTGAACAAAACCAAGTCAGGAAAAAGAGGTGATCCTCTAGTGATTACTTTGAACCAGAAGCCTCCACCTTTGGTCATCAACCTTCGGCGCAACAAGCAGCCGACTGATGTAAATACAACCAGGAATGTGGTCTCTGACGATAATAAAGATCCTCTTTTTCAGTACATTGACGCTCAAATTCTGAATCTGGAATCCTCTCCACATAACGATATAGAATCTATAGCACAAAGATTCTTGAAAGCTATAGACTCCTATCATTCGTATGTATGGGAAGTAGCGTCATCATCTAATGTCATCACTACATATGGGCCACAAGAGGATTCTATCTTTATTGTCCCGCCTTCTCGCAGCAGTCAGCAGCGAATAATCTTCGATCGCATGCGTAATGAACCGACTGTACCAGAAGATTCTCCCAATGATGATACTGGTAAAATGCAGGTTCACAGATACAGCCCACAAGCTTTGAAAATTATGCAAAGTATGGGTTATGATTTGAAGCTAGAACCAGGCCTCAACTACGGGAAAGGCAGGCGAATGCCGCTGCACGGTGATCCCTACTGTCAACGAACTCGTTTTGGGTTAGGGTATACCACCTCCCTTGCAACTTCTGAGTCAAATAAGGATATCTTTTCCTTTTCTCAAGATAGTTCTTCGTCCTCCGGCTCATGCGAGGATCTCGAACGAGCATTACCAAGTAATATGGTATTAACAGATTCCCTCGAAGCAGATGAACAAGAATCTGAACCGTTTGAGAATGACTCTTGGGCTCAACAAATGGATACGCAATGGGAACTCCGGTTCGAGCAGAGAGAACCTCCCACTGAAGATAAAGTTATCCAAATCGACGTTGGGGATGAACTTTCGCCAAAGCCGATATTTATCAGTAACAATCTTTCCCCAACAGAAAGGGAAGAGATAATCCAACTGATAAAAGAATATATCGATGTCTTTGCATGGAATTATGAGGATATGCCGGGTCTTGATCCAAAAGTGGCTACTCATAAGCTCAACATACTGCCCAATTCAAAACCTGTGAAGCAGCACCAACGCCGGTTCCGCCCGGATATGATGGATGCCATTGAAGCTGAAATCAAGAAGTTGATAGCCTGCGGGTTTATCCGTGAAGAGCAACATCCTGATTGGGTCGACAATGTTGTTCCAGTCATGAAGTAGACAGAGAAATTACGTGTTTGCATTGATTTCCGAGATCTGAATGCAGCCTGCCCCAAGGATGAATTCCTTCTTCCCATCATAGATGTCATGATCGATAATACCTGCGATTTTGAACGCATGTCTTTCATGGACGGATTCTCGGGATACAATCAGATCAAGATGCATCCTGAAGACAAGAAGCATACTGCCTTCCGTACACCTCTGGGGGTATATTGCTATACGGTTATGCCCTTCAGACTGAAGAATGCCGGGGCTACATACCGACGAGCTATGAGTAACATATTCCATGAGCACCTACGCAAAACAGTGGAATGTTACGTGGATGATATAGCTGTCAAAAGACGCATCAAGGATAATCACATCCAAGACTTGAAGACAGTGTTCAAGTTGATGTGCCAACATCAACTCAAAATGAACCCTACAAAGTCCTTCCTCGGTGTATCTAGTGGCAAATTCCTGGGATTTGTCATTACCGCTAAAGGCATTCAAGTCGACCCTGATAAAGTAAAGGCCATCCTAGAGATGCGACCGCCCCGTAATCTGAGAGAACTCAGGGGATTTCAAGGTCGTATAGCTTATATCAGAAGATTTATTTCCAACCTTTATGGGAGATGTCAACCATTTTCCCGCCTGATGAAGAAAGGAGTGTCCTTTGTATGGGACGAAGCCTGTCAGCAAGCATTTGACGACATCAAACGTTACCCCACTAATCCTCCAGTTCTGGTGCCTCCCGTCATAGGAAGACCATTTTTGTTGTATGTTCGAGCAATGGATCATTCTCTAGGAGCTCTCCTCGCACAGAAGAACGATGAGGGTCATGAACAGGCTATCTACTATTTAAGTAGGATGATGGTCGGAGCTGAACACCGGTATAATCCAGTGGAAAAAGAATGCTTGTCCCTAATGTTCGCCATTCAAAAGACACGACATTATGTCACAGGCCAGACTATTCATATCATCTCCAGGATCAATCCTCTTCGGGTATTGATGAACAAACCAAGCGTTCTTAATTCCTGACTCACGACTTGGGCGATGTTATTAACACCGTATGATATGGTATACGTCCCTCAGCAGTCCATTAAACGCCAAGCCTTGGCTGATTTCTTAGCTGCTCATCCTATTCCGGAAACCTCCAAACTATACGAGGACATTCTCGACGAAGTTGCGGAATGTAACTCCGCAATGGAAAGTGATGCATGGCAACTATTCTTCGATGGTGCCTCCAGGACAGGTCCCAGGGGAAACGTGGTTTCAGGAGTAGGAATTGTCCTGGTCACTCCTGATAAACTCGTTATCTATCGAGCATATTCTCTTAGCGAACCCTGCTCTAATAATGTGGCAGAATATAATTCCCTACTAATCGGGCTACAAGTCGCTAAAGAGTTAGACGTCGAATATCTGGAAGCATTTGGTGATTCTCAGCTGATCGTCAATCAGGTCAGAGGAATATATGAAGTCCGTAATCCAGACCTCATTCCTTATCACCAAGCAACGATCGAGATAGCAATGACTTTCAAAGGGTTTTACCTAGAGCATGTGCCTCGATCTTAGAATCTGGAAGCTGATGCCCTGGCTAGTTTAGCTGCAGATTTAGCTATTCCTATAAGAAGGCAGAACTCGATGATCCTTCTTAACAGGGAATTATTCTGTGTAAAAAACAACTTTCACATAGAACGCAGCTACGCTGTGAACACAGATCTCCCCAAGAGAGACTAGAGAAGTCCCTTTATAGATTTCGTAGCATACGAAATCTTATCGGAGGATCCTAAAGAAGCAATCTCTGTCAAAAGACGATCATTACGCTTCTATTTTGATGCGTCTTCACAATGTCTATATCGCCGGACTTACGACGGACTACTATTACGATGTCTCTCCGATGATGAAGCGCAACGGATTATCCGTGAAGCTCACGACCGTGTATGTGGAGCACACCAACCCGGTCCTAAGTTACAGGATCGTATCAGGAGGATGGGCTACTACTGGCCTACTATGATTGCAGGCACAGTGAAATATGCAAGACAGTGCAAAGCTTGCCAGGTTCATGCAGATTTTATACATCAGCCTTCTGAGTATCTACATCCAACCATTGCATCATGGCCTTTCGAAGCATGGGGTATGGATATCATCGGTCTGATTCACCCGTCTTCTTCCAGAGGTCATCGGTTCATATTAACCATCACAGATTATTTCTCCAAATGGGCGGAGGCGATCCCTCTTGCTGAGGTAAAGACATCCAACGTGATCAGCTTTATTAAGCATCATGTCATTTATCGCTTTGGGATTCCCCGAAGGATAATCCATGACAACGGGCCTCAATTTATCAGCCAAGCGTTTCACCGGTTTTGCGATAAGAATCGGATACAAAATATGGCCTCTACGGCATATTATCCAGCTGCTAATGGTTTGGCGGAAGCCTTCAACAAAACCATTATTAAACTCTTAAAGAAGTTCGTTTATTCGAACAAAAGAGATTGGAATGAGAAGCTAGGAGAATGTCTCTGGGCATACCGCACAACGGTCTGAGCACCGACGAGTTATACCCCATTCTCACTGGTTTACGGGAGTGAAGCAGTTCTCCCCATCGAAATTTAAATTCCGTCACTCAGAATAACAGTGGCTAATGAGTTGACTCAGGAAAAGAATGACCTATTAAGGCTTCAAGAGCTAGAAGGATTAGACGAGAAACGCCTTCAAGCCCAACAGCGCATCGCGTTCTACCAGGCACGTATTTCTAGAGCTTTTAATCAAAAGGTAAAGGAAAGAGTGTTCAAAGTTGGCGAGCTAGTTCTAGCCGTGAAAAGACCAATGATTATCACTCACAAGAGTAAGGGGAAATTCCAGCCCAAATGGGAAGGCCCTTACGTGATCGAAACGACGTTCTCAAACGGCGCTTACAGACTAGCCAAGCCTAATGGGGACTTGTTAATGGCTCCTATCAACGGCAAATTCCTGAAGAAGTACTATGCTTAATCTTCTTTTTTCAAGCAGAGTATGGTGAAGATCTCATTCTGACAATACTACTTCCAAAGAACTAGTTGGATCATATTCTATCATGTCAATATAACCTCTGAATAGATATGTCTAAACTAATTTGGAACATCAAAACCTATCACGTCCATATTACCTCTGATAGTGTTTTGTGTACAAATTTTAGTTGGATCATATTCTATCATGTCCATATAACCTCTGAATAGATATGTCCAACTGAAGCTTACCGAAAGTATATCACGTCCATATTACCTCTGATATCACTTTCGCCCTAGCCTATCGTTTATATTCCAAAATGATAGGTCCACCAAAGTCAGATAAAGTATCTTTATTTCCAGAAAAAGCAAATTACATAGAAAAGCAAAAGGTACATCATTTGGGAGGAGCCGTCAGATCACGAATCTGTTACGCCAGAGAGGCCATTCTCTCGTCCTTGGAGTTCAAGACGTCGGCGCGAGCCCGCTCCAACCTTGCCGCCTCATTGTTCAAAGTAGATAGCTCGGACCGAGCATGGACAAAACCTGCGTGGATCATACCCACATGCGTAAGTTTCTGCTGAGCCGTCTCCCGTCGATCCTTCAACACGTCGCGAGCTGCTGATAAAGAGAAAGCCTTCTCCTTGTCCTTAGCGAGGTCATCTTCTAATTTGTGGACCCTCGCTGCCTCTTCCTCATATTCGGCCTCGCACTGAGCCAGCTCGGGAATGACATACCCCAATACGGCACGCTCTTGATCCATCTCCTGTTGCTGTTCCTGGACGGATTTGTTCAAGGATTCCAATTGCCTAACAAACTCTGCAGTTAAGGAGTCATACCTAGCTTGAACGAGACCGTCAATGCTGCCTCGAGATAGCTGCAAATAATCGTTAATGGGTTGTTCCAAACCATTAACTATCTGCTCCAGCGTATCAGCTCTCCCAGCGTCGTTGAAATCTCTGATCGGCGCTATCGCAAACTGGGAGGACTTCCTCAGAGCCTCAAAGCCTATATTCTTCTCCAGCACCATTGATATCAGCGTTTTCAAAGTGGTGTAGAAGATACTAGTATACTGCTCAATCAGCATGGCGAAATCAGATTGGATGCTGGGAGTGGCTGCAATATCGGAGAATCCCCTTCCAGGAATGATTGCAGACGATGTTGCCACAGTCGTCGCCTCAATAGAGGGTGCGACAAAAGAAGAAGCGCCACCAACGGTCGAAGCGGCTGGCGTACTCAAAGGAGGTATCGTCGTAATGACAGGCTCATCCTCCTCTCGAGATATCTGAGCTGTTTCGGGCGAACCGGCACCCGAAAATGTTTCCTCTTCAAAGTCGGGCACCTCCGTGTCATCAACAAGAGCTGAAACGAAGCCAAAAGTTGCTTCGATGTTGCCCTCCCCGTAGGAGTCTTCCCCTGAAAAGAAGGCAAGAGAAAGTTAATATCAACATGATGTTAATTTTTCTAAAAAAGGCATAAAGACGACATTTACCCATGGCCAATGGTATATACGGCATGTCTGCAGCCAGTACAGCTAAATCATTTCTTAATGATGCTAAACGAGCTGTCATACCTGGAAAAGGGGGTGTGCCAACTGACACTGGCGGGTATTCTTCCAGGTCTTCACCAAGATCCACTCGAGGCTCATCGGGTGGAATCTCGCTGAATATACTTACAGACGTGGAAGGGGTTACTCCCGTTACTTGTCTGGATAAAGATATTCTTATTTTGCTCGGCCTCGAAGGCAATCTCGTACCACTACCTGAAGCGGTAGCAGCGACAGCAGCCTCGAGCAAAGATTCTCCGGCACTGCCAACCAGAATTGTGGAGGTTCCCTCTCTAATAGGCGAAGGACCTCTAGTCAAAGAATTATCCCCAACAGGGGAAACAGCAGGCTCACTCTGAGGAGACTCATGGCTGGAAATCCTGAGAGGACCACCAGCAACCTTCTTCTTCTTGCGAGGGGAAGTTTTCTTTAAAATAGGAGCCCTTCGCTTACCAGGGATAAACAGAGGCCCTGCAGGCGGAGGTATTTCACCTCTCGGTACTGTCAGCAAAGGCTCATCCGGATTGACAGAGTCTTCACCCTCGTCAGAGGAAACTGATGGCACTTCCTCTCTTCCCGCGGACTTAGAAGAAGGCATTCTAAAACTTCCACGCATATCAAAATCGTGATGGAAGGTATCGACGGCCACGTAAAACAGGGCGTACGAATGGAGGATGCGCAACTCCATAGAGAGAGAAGTCGCGGGCACAGTAAAAGCCGCTCCAGTATAGCCCATTATGAAGTATCGCCATCCTCTCGCTCCATCAATAAGTCTACCCTTGGACTGGAAGCTGGTGAGGGCATTGCCCATGTGCAATTGATCATACCCAAACTGCCTGGCAAATCGACTAGGCAGGTAGGGCTCCAAGAAGCATTGGTCTTCACTTCTGTACATTAAATGGGAAGGTCTAATGTAGACCAACCAATTAAAATCTTCAGGAGAAAGAACGGTCTGCCCTTCACCTGAGTCCTGAAGTCTCGTCCCCTGTTGATTGAGATGTACAGTGGGGATGGTGCAGAAGAGCTTCCAGCTGTGATCAAAGTTTAACGCTCGCCGACAGTCTAAAATTGTGGTCACGTTCCAGGTGGAATTCTTGTAATTCAACAAGAAATTACTCTCCGAACTACTGCCAGAGCCGGGAGACATCACCCTAGGGTTATGAAGAATTAACCATCCCATCAAATACAGGAACGGTAATTCCACCCTGAGAAAACTGTCACGCCGTGTTTCATCGGCAAGCAGCCCTTCAGTAATGGCCCTTAGGCCAGCTTGTATGCGGCATACCATGGCAGGGAGCAGGCCCAGTCTTGCCCCAAACACCAAATGCACCGCAAGCCATAAGGCGTTACGGTGAATGCGATCCAAAGATGCAATGCCTGGTACTACCAATCGGCGCAGCCATACAGAGAGGAAGCCAGCCAGTTGAGCTTCCCTTGACAGAGGCCTACGACAATGCCTCAAATAACTGTAGGCTTTAGTGCCTGCAGGATATTTTCCTATCCCTTCGTCGAGAATTCGATCTGAAGCACCAGCGTCTTCAATAAGGTCATCGACTACTTGAGCGTTAAGCACGCTCAGAAGGCTCAAAGGCTTATCTCGACTATCTACCACCTTATCTGGCTTAGCATTACGGGCATGGTGGAAGAAGAGATAGGATGCCCATTTGTTGGTATGAGCCAAATCAGAAGGCTCATTATAGAAGGCGGTACATGTAAGGTAATGGCTCATCATCTCCTGGTACACTGCCACCACCCGAGGGTTTGTATCCCCCAGCTCCTGGTTTGTGGGAACATACTCTTCATAAGGAATGGCGAAAGTCCCAGTGAGCGAGATATACCGAAATCTCTGCCATTTCGTGAAGGGCCAATCCCAACTCCCCTAGCGGAGTGGCGAAAGTCCCAGTGAGCGAGATATACCGCTCCATCAAAGCCAAAAACAGGTGGGAGTTGAGAGGTAACCCAACACTGGTAGCCTCCACAGCCGTGTATAGACCGATGCTCTCCAGCTCAGTCTGAAAATGCTTCAGGGACCAGGCAGCTAAACGAGCCCATCGAAGATTTGTAGGGGTAACCCACCCGCCGGTCCGAGGATTAACCTTGGGGTATACTCCTCCATGTCACATAAATTCATTACAGAAAGTCGGTAACTGGACTGGTTGGAGCAATAAAGTGTCTTCACTCGGGACGCTACCCGGAAATAATCCCCTAAAAGGCATCACAGGGCCTGAAGGGCGACTCACAAATGACCCTTGGTCGGATCCTTTCTGATAAAATATCTTCCCCGGCTGGCCGTGAAGATTAGGGGTCAGAGTCCACGACATCTTCCTCGAATGCGTAGCATGGAAGAATGCCGAGATAGGGTAATCTTTCAGCATCTTGGGCAGGTACATGACCAAGCCCCCAGCAGGGAAAACCCAGTCTTCCTTCTTGGGCTTCGTCTGGGATTGTTTATCAATCATATCCCCGAACAAGAAGGATGGTTTTATATACTTGTCCTCGTCTATATACATCAGGGGATCTCCGTTGATCATGCTCAACAACATTAGCTCTCCCTGAGACGATATCAAGATTCCCCTTCCTTCAGGATACTGGGATCCGGAAATAGGAAATGTCACATGGGACAAATCCTCCAGGTAATTGGAGTGCAGCATCCCAGCAGCAGAATCCATCACCTCAGCCAACGGAGATATCTGCAAGTTAACTACAAAGTGCAAGAAGAACATGTCAGTTTCTATACTAGACATTACAGTCTTGCAATTTATGCCAAAGATCAAACAGTCTGTGCTTTTACGCCAAGACTGTGAAAATTTGAGTTTTTACGCTGGAATCCATTTCCTAAGCGTAAAATTCAAGGTTGGCTGTATACAGTCTGTGTTTTACGCCAGACTGCCAAAGTTTGAGTTATTACGCCGAAATTTTCATCCAGAGCGTAACACTCAAAGTTTGTAGTATACGCCAAATTTCTACAGTCAGAGCTTTTACGCCAGACTGCGAAAATATAGAGTTTTTATGCTGACACATTAAGAATGTGGGCGTAAAAGAGAAAATATCTCTGTGCATCATCTTCCCCGAAGGGACTCTCAGCACAGGAGATGACCTAGCGTGTTCACGTACAACCTGTACGAAGGATTTTCTTCGTTTTTGTCGTCCCAAAAACTTTACCTATAACTCCTGGTGCACAGCTTGACGGTGGGACACTTCGTTCCGAGCGAGGTTCGCTCTGCTCGACGGGAGTCGCTCGTGCTTGAGCAGCGGAGCGAGAAGAGGAGGCCGCCTTCTTTCCTTTGGTGGTGGAAGATTGTTTCGGTGCCATTTCTAAAACTCAGAGTTCTCAAAGAAAGAGACGAAGAGGAAAAAGTTCTTGGAAAGCTAGGATTTCTTGCAAAAAGATAGGTGAATAGTTTCTTCTCTGAAGACCTTGGGGTATTTATAGAGTTCAGATAGACGCCTTGAATCCCTAACCAAATCCGATATTTAATATTCGGTTATGATTTGGGGACACGTCAGCCTATCATTTGAAAGGAGAAGACGGACAGTCAGCGGATTCAAAATTTATGCACAGAGCAGATCTACGATTTTACGCTCAGCAGCTTTTACGCTCGAGGAGCTACAAGTCTACGATTTTACGCTCAGAGACTATAAGTCTATGGTTTTACGCCCGGATACTTTTATGCTTGGTAGCTTTTACGCTCGAGAGGCTACAAACCTACGACTTTACGTTCAGAAGCTACAAATCTATGATTTCACGCTCGGGGGCTTTTACGCTCAAAAGGCTACAAGTCTACGATTTTTACGCTCAGAAGCTATGAATCTACGGTTTCACGCCCAGATGCTTTTATGCTCGGTAGCTTTTACGCTCGAGAGGCTACAAACCTACGGTTCTACGCTCAGAAAATACAGATGCTACGGGTCTATGACTTTCCGCATATCTTAAAATACGCAGACAAAAGTACGCATATATCTGAACAACTTTCAAGATGGCCAGTTACAAGGATTTATGCAGAAATGCTCCTTCTTGGCTATAAAATATTCTAAGTGCCCAGAACATACAGAGTTCAACATTGAAGATGACTCTCCCTCTTGGGTCGATTGGAAGTTCATCCAAAATCCAGTCTAAATATTTTCTCTGCAGTTCAAGATGATGACTCAGTTTCGACAGCCATTTCTCGCCCTAGTTCAAGGGATTTTTGGGAAATCATTCTTGAAGATGACGGTCTGAATAGCAAGTTCTTCGTATTTTAGAAGTAACAGTTCAGAATTCTACGCGACTCTTTGTTCAAAATAGCATGACAGTTTGGATTCTCAACTTAAATTCTAAGGAGCTTTCTACGCGTCTTCAGTTACGCGTAAAAGACGAAACGAGTTCAGATATCAGAATCGGCGTAAAATTATTCAGACGTGTCGAAGCTGCACATTATTCAGAATTCATCACAGCAAATATGGCGAATAATCATCAGATGCGTAAAAGAAGACAGTTTTATTAATCATGATTACATATGAGGGAAATCCAGTTACAAAGGGTTTTTCTTCTTCATGATTACATATGAGGGAAATCCCGTCTACAAAGGGTTTCTCATCCTTATTTTCTGTCTTCTACAGCAGTTCATCGACTTCCACAGTCGATGAACAAGAAAATGATTAATGGCGGGAGGATACAAAACTGGGCGTGTATAAATTATTCAGGCCATCCTCCATACGCCTTGACAGATTGAGTTGGAATTCTGACCCAACTCAATACTGGAAGACAGGGCTAGTTTGTCTGCCCTCGTCCACTAACGACAGGAGAAAATATAGCTTGCAAGCTGTGTGGTCTAATGTGACCCTTCCTCTCTCCTGGATGAATCGCCATATGAAGTTGTTGATTATCCCGAGCAAAGGAAGCTATGATACCCTTCCATGATCCATCGTTGCAGAGGACATTTGCTCGAAGACGCCTTCTTTTTCGGCTCCTTACATACTAGAAGAACATGATCTTCTTCTTCCTCAAGTCGACCCGACGAACTTCGGCAATCATCTCTGTGTGGTGAAGGAAATATGGGAAGAACAGGTTAACTCATCAGCCTTTTTATAGGCAAAAAGAGAACACACCGAATCCCAACAAACTCCCAAGAATCCGCCGAGAAATCAGCCTCGTAGAACGAGTCAGACTTGACCGTTTCATGCTTCATTCAAAGCGTTTCAAACTACGAGGAATTTGAAAGCTTTGAAGGGGGTCTTGTAGAAGCATGAAAAATACGCTGAAGAGTTATACGCAGTATTTCAGTACTGGATGGCGTAAATCATGAGTTCAGAGCCATCGGCGTACAACAGAGCTTCATCGCTAGTGCAGCATAAAATATAAGTTCCAGAGACAACCCGCGTATAATGCAGTATTTCCAGACTGCTTCAGCGTATAAAGGTTGCTACCTCGCCTTTACGGCGCAAAACCCATCTGCTTTTTAAATGCAGTGGGAAGATTATGCGAGGAACGCCTCGTATCCCTCAAACGAGCTGTACGAGGAACACTTCAAATTCTGCGAATGAACCTGTCAGACAGTACAATGAACATGACTCCTGACAAAGGGTACAGCACGACTATCCAGACGACGGCTGTAATGATAAGTCTGCACAGAGACCCAGATCGTCGTTTAGTGACATTTCCCTGATACAAATTGCTTTTACGCATTCAAGGAATACGCTGCCTAGTTTTATACAGGCAGATATGAGCTTCTACGCTCCGCAGAAGACAAAACAAACTGCCACGTCAAAAGCTGCTCTTCGTACAGAGCTCGAGGCACGTCTCTGCAATTAATGCACGTGATGGGGGCAGATCTATGCATTTAATGCACAAGATTTTATTCTACTTCCAAGGACTGGGTGAGCCATGATTACGGCTAAATACGTCTACATCATCACTTCTACATGTTACGCCATCAGGCTATTTTTAGCTATAGGAGCACGTTGTACGCTATCTCCTTGAAATACGCCGACCTGGCTATTTTTAACCATGGGAGTACGCCGCATGCTATCTCCTCGGAATACGCTCAAGACCTCAGTCAACATCGGGCTTCTATGCCTACTTGGCTTCTATGCCAACATGTCAGCTATTGGGCCTCTATGCCTATCAGGCTTCTACGCCTACTTGGCTTATACGCCAACCTGACCGCTATTGGACTTCTATGTCTATTGGGCTTCTACGCCTACTTGGCTTCTACGCCATCAGAACAGCTATTTGGTTTTTACGTCAACAAGACAGTTATTTGGCTTCTACGCCAATCATCTCTACGTAAGGGGCAGTTACCCACGTGGCTTTCATGTCGTGATCTTCGTAGCAGTTATACGCATTAACTATTAATGGGACACGCGTCACACGCTCATTCTAAAGATCATTTATACGTGGGTAGCAGTTATGGTAACCTTCGCGTAAAAGGTGCGGTACTCTCTGCTGTTCAGTTCTACGCCTATAAATAGAGACCTCTATTGACAGAGGTCGAGGTCGAAGATTTTTGAACAGGGAGGAAGATTTTAAAAGAGAAAAAAAAAGATCGGAAATTGACTTCCTGAGAGAGAAGAATTCAGAGCACGGACAGAGAGCAGTGATCGACGATTTTGGCCTCGAGCATCCACTCCCTCTTGCAATCTTTGAAGCTTCTTCTTCTTCTACAGCACTTCTTCATCATCGTGTGGTCCAAGGGACAAAGTGATCAACCGCAGATCAGACTCCTATAGCAATATTTACCCAGATTAAATTTTGTACTTAACATCCTCGTATAGGATTAACAGTACTTCTTGTTTGTAAACCTAAGAAAGGGTTTTGTATAAACCTAGTTTTATTTCTTCCGTTTATTATCAAACAACTACAGTCTAGCTGTCCAACATAAAGTCTCCACAAGTCTCAAGTTAAACTTAACATAAGTCTAAACATAAACTGAAATAAATCTCAATTAAGTCTCAGTGCATAAGATAAATATTGTCTAGATAACTGCAGGTAATGTCTCCTCTAAAGGAATAGTCTCCTCTAAAATCTCTGGTGTGTAGTTTGCATCTATATCCGGTCCATAGTGTGTGGTACAGAAATCCTCAAGATCCTCTGGAAAAAATATCCAGTTAGGATTGGAACGAAGTACAAGCACTAATAGCAGTTCCATATATATTAACTAAAACTATAATACAGTGTAAACAAATACAAGACATATATGAAATACTGGAAATAAGAAAATACTGGACATAATGAAGTACTGGAAGAAATGCTAGAATAAAGAAATACTGGAGCATATGTCTTCATCAATGTACATCTAGCAATAAAATAGAAATACAAGTACACGCTAGAACAATGAACTGGTATATAAGTGAATGCTAGAACCATGACTAGAACATAAGGAATACTAGATCAATATACTAGAGATACATGTCAAGAACATCTAAACTAAGTGTGTAAAACATCAGCATATCATATGATCGACTTGGGACTGATCATGCTTGCTATGTATGACTAGCTATGATTCATGTAAAGTCAGGCTAACCTTCCGGATAGCTATGATGCAAGCAATAGTCTGGCTAATCATACATAACAGGCTATGACGCATGTAATGGTCAGGCTACACCGACGTGAGGTGTGGGTGAGCTATGATTCATGTAGAGTTGGGTATGATCACATAATCTACTAATATTTCCCCATTTCCTCAACTAGCACGATGGATTCCAAATCACGACTCCTCGTGACAGGTCTCAATGATGCCAACTCGTGTAAACAACAGTGTCAGAATTATGTACGCTATACAACTAGAATTATAGAGATAATCAACATAATGGAAACTGTCAGAGAATGTACTCGCCTGTGGTCCTTAGCTGGCAATACCAATGTCCTGGTTCCAAAGTATCGTCTGAATGATCCAACAGTCCTATAGACATATCATATAATACAATATTGCATCAGACATTATACTAACACACACAATCAAAACACAATGATCTCAGAGACTACGCTAGGGGTGTCACGTCTGTAGTTGCTATGCATAACAATCAGTCAATGATACGGGTCTTGCCAGTACGTCAGTGTACATATGGCAGTCTGCCATCATGCTACGTGGTCACAGGTCAACGTAACTACGGGGTATCCGTGGTTACACTCGGGTCATCAAGTACATAGACATATTATTCATATTCTTAACTAACATATACATTAATACTCATTAATTACATATATAATAGATATATGTATATACACTTAATAGAATTTATACTATGTATATATATATTTAACAGGTACTAGGGATACATCTACAATACATATACACATGTATATATACTAATTGAGAGATATACTATATATGTATATATATATACTAATATATATTTAAATATATACTAATACGTACATACATACACACCAATTATATATCTATATACCAACAATACGCATATACTATCATAGATCAAATATACGTATGCACACAATTATAAAATATGCGTACGTGCATACGTGTACATGTATGCGAGAGGGAGAACTCGAACCTGCGTACGCAGGAACGAAGGGTTCGATGTCGAGGTGGCTGCTGCCAAGGTGTGGGAGCGCTGACAGGCAGTCGTGGCGAGCTTCTGGCGTGCTTCTGGCGAATGGCAGCGGGGTCGGGATCCGCCCAGTCGAGTGCTGGCGGTTGCAGGCGAGTCGACCAGTCAATCGACGGAGGGGTTCAGGCGTTCGTGGGGAGTGGGATGGTTAGTCGAGCGGGAACGAGGCAGGCGGGCTCTTCGGTCGGGAACGGTCGGTGGCCGGCGGGTGCAGCGCTCGGGCCATGACGAGGAAGGAGATGTCAGCGGTGCAGCGAGGCGGGTCTGGGCGAGTGCGGCGGGTCTGGTGGCTTGGTGCAGACGTTCAGTCGTGCTTCGGTCGGCGAGGGGTTGTCTGGCGGTCGAAGGATGGGTGATGGGTGAACAGGGAATAGGGGGAAGAAGTCGGTTGGACTCTAGGTTTAGGGAATAGAAAGAAAAGGAAAAGTAAAGAAAAGGAGTTTATATATGAAGGGGGTTGGTTTGACCTAGAAAAGTTTGACTTTGGTCAACCCCTTGGGAAAAGGGTCTTCTCATGTAGGTATTTCAAGGGGCTATGGTTCAAATAAATTAAAATGCATGGCTATGATGCATTGGTTCAAGGTTTGGAGGGCCATGGTTCAAGGAGATTGATGTTGTATTGCACACTCTCGAAAATTATGAAAAAAATATACATGAAGGAGAAATGGGTTTTTTTACATGTCGTGTCCAACGGGGTGGATACCTTAATGCACTTTTGCACAAAAGTGCCCTACAATGGAATATTACACAAAGTGAGGTTTATGGTTTTAATTAATTAAAATAAATGCAAATGGTGTTCTAAAATCAATTAAAAGTACAAAGGGCTGGAATTAAGTGGGACACAAGTGTCATGAATGAAGTAGACTCATAATAGAATATTACTCTAATTTGGGTTGCTCAAAATGGGTCAAAATTGTGTCTCCAATTTTGATTGGAACACACAAGGATACAAAGTTAGATTTATATAGAATTAAATGTAGTCGTTTGCGATGAATGTTGTGTGACTAAAATGAAGAACATCAAGGCATAGTTATGAGTCACACAAGGATCAAAATAATTGTCTGGCACGTCTAGGACAAGGGTGTAAAATCTGTTGGAAGTCAATGGCTAGTGTAGTGCTCTAATTATTGAAGCTACGGTAAAGTGCAACAATCAAATAAAATCACAGCAATTTAAATATAATTAATTATTATGCAATCATTTCCACATAAATTATGAAAAGATGAAAATACCCCTAATCTGAAATATGGGGGTGACAGTACTCGTAGCTCAGTAGATAGTTTTATTTGTACTATATTTGTCTCCATCATTGTTATTATTATTTTTATTATTTTAGATGACTCATTAGATATTATTTTGTCTTGTGATTTGTATTTGACTCTTCAGTTCTTTATATCATATTCGTGTGATTGTTCTATCTTGTAGATCTGTGATTGAGTATTCATATTTTATTTGTGGCATTATTATATCTTGATTGCTAGATAGATAGTTTATCCAAACAATGTTCTACCACCAATGCTACGACATAGGCTGGGCATTGTTCACTACTCGTGTCCCTTTACCGGGTGCGGGTCATAACATATTTTTAGTGGTGGCCCACACAGGTCTTCAAGGTCGCAATTAGTGCGATTCATAGTGGTGCTCTTATTTGAGTGCTATTACGAGGCTGTTTCAGGATATAGGTTATAGGCTGAGAATACTCAAGCACATCTAGGAAAAACTCTATTATTTATTTCAACTGTTCTTTCTTGATATTGATATTTGATCTTTAACTGTCCTTCTTTGAATTCATTATATCATGTGCCATATTGATTCTATTCTAGCTTTAGCATAGTTTGATAGTGGTGCTTCCATAGTTTTGTATCTATTTTTTTTGCTTTGAAGCATCATTTGGTAGCTGAGCCTTTGCTTAGGACTTGCAAGATCATGACCGGGGGAGGCATGATCCTGGTTAGTGATATTTTCAAGGATCGAAGAGTTACTCTGAGAAGCCGGGAGCTGAGTGGGTGTCTACTTGTAATGCCACTTCTGAGCTACGATATTATACTCGGGCTAGATTAGTTGAGTAGGCACCATGCTAGTATAGATTACAGAGGAGGTAGATTTTTGTTTAGCCCGCCAGGAGAGCCAGAGTTTGAGTTTGCTAGAGGAGCTGTAGAGCAGAGAGAATGCATTATCTGTGGAGCTGTAGTGGAAGACAAGGAGTTATCGCATCCATTGAGAGCAGAGTTCTTGGATGTATTTCCTGAGAAATTGGCAGGATTGCCGCCAGATCGAGATGTTGAATTCTTTATAGACTTGGTGCCAGGTGCAGATCCAATTTCACAATATGTCTATAGAGTGAACAACAGCGAACTGGTCTAGCTGAAGAAGCAAGTGGATGAATTACAGGATAAGGAGTTTATCAGATCCAGTTCTTCACCGTGGGGAGCTTCAGTATTATTTGTAGCGAAGAAGGATGGATCGGTGTGCATGTGCATCGATTACAGGGCATTGAATAATCACTATCAAGAATAAATATTTGTTTCCATGGATTGATGACCTATTCGATCAGTTGAGTGGCGCCAAGGTATTTTCTAAGATAGACTTGAGATCAGGCTACCACCAGGTGAAAGTAAAGCCGGAGGACATTACGAAGACTACTTTTAGGACTCGGTATGGCCAGTATGAGTTCATGGTGATATCGTTTGGGTTGACTAATGCCCCGGTGATATTTATGAATGAACAAGGTATTCCACCAGTACCTTGACAAGTTCGTGGTGGTGTTCATCGATGATATACTCATATACTTGAAGACACCAGAGGAGCCCGAGGAGCATCTACGGATTATGTTGGATGTGTTGAGGAAGGAGAAGTTGTATGAGAAGCTGTCCAAGTGTAAGTTCTTCCTGGACAAGGTGGAGTTCTTAGGACATATTGTGACTGGTGATGGAATTTTAGTGGATCTAAAGAAGATCGCAGCAGTAGAATCTTGGAAAACCCCGAGTTCAGTGGCAGAGATCATAAGTTTCTTGGGTTTGGCAGGCTACTACAGGAAGTTTGTGCAAGATTTTTCAAGGATTGCTGAGCCGATGACTAGACTCACCAGGGAGGATGCAGAGTGTATTTGGACAGAGGAGTGCTAGGTTGCTTTTGAAGAATTGAAGACGAGGCTGATGTTTGCTCCTATTTTGATGTTGCTATCAGGGTCTGGAGGTTTCACTATTTATAGTGATGCATCGGGGAAAGGGCTGGGTTGAATTCTTCAGCAGAATGGAAAAGTGATTGTCTATGCATCCAGGCAATTACGTCCTCATGAGAAGAACTATCCTACCCATGATTTGGGGTTGGCAGCAGTCATCTTTGCCTTGAAGTTATGAAAACACTATTTTTACGGAGAGTGTGTGGAGATCTTCACAGAATACAAGAGCTTGAAGTACGTTTTTATTCAGATGGAGTTGAACATGAGGCAGCGTTGGTGGCTGGAATTGATGAACGATTTTAACATATCCTTATAGTATCATCCTAGGAAAGCCAATATAGTTGTCGGTGCCTTGAGCAAGTACCCGGTAGCTATATTTTTGATGCAGAACCGATATTTGTTGGAGGATCTGGAGAGTTTGGGCATTAAGGTTATAGTCCATGGTTTTGCCATACAGATATGGGGGTTACAGATACACTCAGAGTTGATAGACATGATCAAGGCAGCCCAGTATGAGGGTTTATCTCTGAGGAGCATCAGATCTCAGGTGAGAGCAGGATTGGAGGATGATTTCACCATTGCTGAGGATGGTTCTTTGTGGCATGAAGCTAGATTATGTGTGCCTAGTGGGGAGTTGTGTGAGGAGGTATTACAAGAAGTGCATCGCTCTCAGTATTCCATGCATCCAGGTGCCAACAAGATGTATCGGGATATGCGAGAGAGTGTATGGTGGTATGGCATGAAGAGGTAGGCAGCACAGTTTGTATCCAGATGCTTAGTATGACAGCAGGTGAAAGCCAAGAGACAGAGGCCAGGTGGTTTACTTCAGCCATTACCCATTCCAGAGTGGAAGTGAAAGCACATTACTATAAATTTTGTGTCCGGACTTACCCGATCTCCAGAAGAGAAAGACGCGATTTGGGTCATCATTGATAGGTTGACCAAGTCGGCCCATTTTTGCCTTTCAAGGTGGGTTTGTATACGAAGAAGCTGGCAGAGATGTATGTGAGGCAGATCATCGGGATACATGGGGTTCCCGTCAGCATAGTCTCGGATCAAGATATTCGTTTCACTTCTTATTTCTGGAGGAGTTTGCAGGCGAGTTTGGGCACCCAGCTCAAGTTCAGTACTGCATATCACCCCTAGACAGATGGACAGTTAGGGAGGACTATTCAGACTCTCGAGGATATGCTACGCACCTGTGTACTTGATTTTAGGGGATCTTGGGAGGACCATCTCTATTTGGTAGAGTTTGCTTACAACAACAGCTACCAGGCTAGTATAGAGATGTCACCATTTGAGGCTTTGTACGGTCGGAGATGTCATACTCCCTTGTCATGGGATGATGTTGGAGAGAGAGTTTTGCTAGGGCCAGAGATGGTTGTGGATGCAACGGAGAAGGTTAAGTTGATCCGAGACATAATTTGAGTGGTGCAGGACAAACAACGGCATTGGACCGATAGCCACCGGAGACCTTTTGAGTTTGAGGTATAGTTTTAGATTTTGTTGTGTTCTTGATATTGGTTGTTTATTATAGATTAAGTTCTTAAGGTTATATTTTGTTCTAGGTTGGTGGTTTGGTGTTTCTGAGGATTTCTTCGACACGAGGCACGATTTATTTCGGTGGAGGCGGGAAGGTTAGTTCGTGATTCATCGGACCTTTCAGTATTCTCGAGAGGGTCGGTGCAGTTGCTTACAGACTAGACTTGCCACCTGCATTGGAGGGAGTGTACAACATGTTTCACGTGTTGCATTTGAGATGGTATATGGCAGATCCTATTCACGTATTGGATCACCCGGAGAGAGAGGTGGGCCCTACTCTTAGCTATCCAGAGCATCCAGTTGAGATTCTGGATCGGAGAGAGAAGGTGCTGAGGAACCAGACTATTCCCTTGGTACGCATCGCTTAGAGGTATCACTCTCCGGGTGAGTCTACCTAGGAGAGGGAGGATGAAATGCGAGAGCGTTACCCATATTTGTTTGTACCTTGAGGTATGTTCTTTCCTGATTATGTTCTATTTTATTTTCTGGGAGTAGTTTCGTCTTTGAATTTTGAGGAAACTATTTTAAGGGGGGTAAACTTGTCACTACCACATTTTCTAGGGAAGGATATTTAGGTCATTTCATAATTAATTAAATATTGTGCATGTTGTAAATATTATTTATTATATTATTTAATTATTGTTAGATTCTAGATTGGATTTTGGACTTGTGTTAGTGGACCTAACTAGTTTAGATTAGACCATGGACCAACATTTAATTCTAGTTAGAATTGAGCCCAATAGTAAGCCCATTCAATAGGAGGATAAATTAATTAGTTAAACCAATTAGACTAGAACCTTCCCTCCTTAATTAACTCCTTCATGACAAGCCCCAAGGGATATTGTGGACTTTTCATAGTAGCTTGGAGGAGGGGTTAGTGGCCATCCATAGGGGAGTGGAGAGAGACTCTCTCTCTCTCTCTCTCTCTCTCTCTCTCTCTCTCTCATTCCAAATCTAGATCTAGAATTTCCCTCTTTCAAATTTCTTCATTCCTACACCAATTCCTACCTAAATTCCTTCCCAATTCCTTCTCTACTGATCATTGGAGGATATTGGAACAAGGAGGAAGCAAGGATCTACAAGGAGGAGGAAGGAGCACAAGTTGAAGGTTCTTGACACTTAATTTGGAGAATTGTATTGGGAATCCATCTTTCAATAAGTATAATTTAGTTTTTATTCTCTAATTAGACTCTAAATCTATAATTTAATCATTAAAAACTCTCCCTTGTACTAAGGCTACCCATAGAATTTGGAATTAGGTTCATAGGAGGCCTATGGAGAAAGTTATGTGGTATTTTGTGTCAATTTTGGAGAAATTTCAAGATTGTCACATCTTGTGTTTGTCAATAGGTCAATTAAACCAATGATATGTGTTTGATTGTGTATGAATAGTTTCGTGTCCATAATTGGATATGTGTAGGCCGTATCCCGATAATTTGGCGATACGGATTGATTTAGGGGTTTTCTTCGGATACGGGGGTTTGAGCATGTCATATTTTGACACGTGCACGTAGATGAATAGTTAACACTTCGTGTTTCTTTTAATTGTGATTCTAGACTTTCTCATATCCTTCAGGGTATATTTGGTGGTGTGGTGGAGCCGTATCGCAAGTCTATCATAGATTGAGTATGATACGGGTGCGGTGCACTCCACGTGTTTGATTATTTGTATTATAATTCAATTTACCTTGGTTATAGCTATTCGAATATTATAATTATAATTTTTATATGATATATATATATATATATATATATATATATATATATATATATATGTTTCTAATTTTATTGTGATGTGCTGGTGGTCCTTGGAGAGTAGGAGAGTTCATGTGCATCATTAGTGTGGGTATGTGTTAATATATATATATATATATATATATATATATATATATATATATATATATATATGTGTGTGTGTGTGTGTGTGTGTGTGTGTGTGTGTGTGTGTGTGTGCATGTGAGCTAGGGGGGCCAATAAGCAGAAGTAGTAAGCTACAGCAGCAGCAGAAGCAGTAAACTGCACCAGCAGCAGCGATAACCAGAAGCAGCAGTAGCAATAGTGTGTAGCAGTGATTAGAGATTAAGTTGTAGATAAGCTAAGTTAATATTTGTCACGCCCCAGTCCCAAAATACACGGGACCAGGCCACGTGGCAATGGCCAGCTAATACAGCTCTGTGGGATTACCCGATTTAATGGACCCGCCGAAGCGTACTACGCTGTCCTAAAATACTAACAAGTCTAATATACTAACATACATCAGGTAATGTCTAATCTCATCCACAAATATAAATAAGAAGTACTGAAATAAATACTGGAAAAATAAGTGCGGAGTCTGAAATGTCATAGTACAATCCAAATATGTCTGATGGGAACAAACCCACTACAATGATGAAATAAGAGTACTGAAAGACAGATAAGAGAATGTGACTAGAGCATCAGCTAACTAGATAAGGATGCTCCAGCCCTAGGAGGAAGGCCTACCAGTGATCAAGGGAACTCTGATGGTAGAACCTCAAGCTCCTCCTCGGACGCGAACCTCGTCTCCTGCCCGGGCCCGTATATGGTAGGATAGTAAGCCTCATCCAAATCTGGAAGGAAACCAGATCCTCAGAGGGACGTAACAAGATACAAAAATACATGCCAATATAAATACTGAATAAAATATAGGGGGTGTCATGACCCGCACCCAAATTTTAGGGCACGAGTATGTGGGTACGTCCAGCCTACGTCGCAGCATCGACGGTAGAATGATGTCTAGGTCATAATACTATCTAAACAATCTTACACAAGCATCCAACTCCATGAGGAGACACGGATATCACAATATAATATGAACAATATACTCAATCACATAACTACAGCACGATAAGATATCGAAGAGAATAAATAAAAATGCAACACAAGTCTAAAATAGAAATAATCTAACTCAAACAATAACATCCAAATCTCAAGTATGCCGAAAATAAATTCGGTACCAATAAACTGCTAAAAGAAACTAACTAAATAACTAGTGATCCCGGCTAGACCTCCCGGGAATCACACCTGCTACAAAGTCCAAGGCTGCAGCTACCCTTCCTGTGGTCCATAAAATGTCGGACACCAGTCCTCTAAGGCACAGTCTGGAAAAATATTTCCAGTCGGGATGGAGCGAAGTACAACCCAAATAACAGTTCCAGTTAATTGATAAGGACTATAAAACAATAAATAGATTATGTTATATACTGAGAGAAGAAAATGAATAAATGCAGTGGCAAAATAAAGAGACGGGCAATATAGGCAATATGGTACAATCAGTGCATATATGAAATAACAAGAAAGAGGTACAATATCATATACGAGTGATGTAGTATATGAACTAAAATAGAGAACTGTAACTATTCTAAGTGTTTGAAATAGTAGTTTCGAAATATGATCGGCTTGGGAACTTGTTCGATAGCTACATGGCCTAGCTAATCATACGTGAGGTGTATGATTAACACTATCAATGTCTACACATGTACGATATATATTTGATCGCATCTCTCACTAGCATTTTCCCCGCCCCCAACTAGTACTGTGGATCCAACCATGACACGTCACGATACACGATCAATGTCCAATATATCATGTATGATGTCTAATATCAATGTCTAATATCAATATCGTGTACAATGTCAATATGATAACCAATGTAACATCTCATGACTAAAGATCTAATCTATATACTAGTCCGTGTAGCACAGTGTCAAGAATCAGATGTAACATTTCTAAATACTTGAATTATAGAAATTATCAAATAACGAAAATTATCAAAGAATGTACTCGCTTGGGGTCCTTAGCTGGCAATACCAATGTCCTGCTCCTGAAGTCTCGCAAAAAAATCCAATGGTTCTATATACATATAATATAATATAATACAACATCAGCCAAAACACTAGCACATACATAACCATAATTACACTGAACTCAGGGGTACTCTAGGGGTGATCCTAAGTCATCTAACAGGGTCAAGCGTGTGTTTAGCTGCACGGGTGTCACGTCTACAATTGTTGCGCAAAACAGACAGTCAATTAATACGGGTCTTGCCAGTACGTCAGTGTACATATGGCAGTCTGCTAACATATTACATGGTCATAGGTCAATGTAACTACGGGATATCCATAATTACACTCGGGTCACCTAGTACATATATAATTATACATATTATTAACTAGCATTAAACATTAATACTTATAATATATATGTACACCAAATAAATACATATACCATATATATATATATGTGTATATATACTAATTATATACATATTAAACATATACTAATGGAATACCTAAATATATACATACTAAATATATACCATTGAATACATACGCTATATATATATATATATATATATATTAAATACGTACATACTAAACATATACTAATAAGTAGTATACACATACCAATTATATACATACACACACAATCACATAAAATGAAGGAGGAGGGACAGGTTCGAACATGTGCACGTGCACGAGATCGGCTTGACGACAACGACGATGGCGATGGTGATGATGACGACGATGTCAATGATGATTATGACGACGATGACGATGGAGGTGATGATTAGGAGGAGGCAAGGTCGAGGGTGCTGTCAGAGTCGGAGCTCAGGCGACTGCTGTTGATGCTCAATCGAGTCGATAGAAAGGCTCAGGTGAGATCGGGTTCAGTCGTGGCGGGGGATGACTGGAAATGGTGATGGGGTCGGTGGTGTTAATGGTGCGGGTAGTGCGTGGACTCGGCGAGGAGGATGGGAGGTGGAAGAGAACGGCGAGGGGGAGGAGAGGTGAACGGTGGTGGTGGTTCGTCGACTGGAAGAAGACTCGGGCGGGTGGTCGGGATGTGCAGCGGGGACGGGGCCGTGACGAGGAGGGATGGCAGGCTGCTTAGGAACGGAGGGCAGAGGTTGACGGGATGTATATGAGGAGGAAGATGGAAGAGGATGGCGGTGGAGTGAACTCCGGCGAGGCTGCTGTCGTCGGGGATGATGGCCGGGGAAGCGGAGTGGTGGTCGTCGAGGGAGCGGGAGGGGAAGTCTGTGAACGGCGGAGGGGAGGAGATCGGGGATCCGTGGAGGAGAACGGCAGTTTCAGTCAGCGGAGGAGTCAGGCGAGGGCACGGCGGATGCAGGTGCTACTCCGGCGAGTCTCAGCTGGGATCGGCGGGTTGAAGGAGAAGAAGAAGATGATGAATAGTAAAATGGGGGGTGTATGTCTGCTGTGTATATGGTTTAGGAAAAGGAAAAGAAAAGGAAAAAATAAAGAAGGGAATATTTATACACATGGTGTTGGGTTGACCTAAAAATATTTGACTTGGTCAACACTTGGAAAAAGGGTTCTCATGTAGGTATTCCAAGGGCTATCATTGCATGGTTCAAAAGTGGATGGCTAGGATTGCAAATTTCAAAATGGAGGGCCATGGTTCAATGTGGGTTGATGTTGCGGGTTACACACTCCAATAAATTATGGAAAAATTTACATGAAGGAGAAATTGGTTTATTCACGTGTCGTGTCCAACGGGGTGGACACCTTAATGCACTTTTGCATAAAAGTGCCCAACAATTTGAAAATTGCACAAAGTTAGGTTTATGGTTTTATTTAATTAAAAAATTAATACAATTGGTGTTCTAAAATTAATTAGAAGTACATGGGGCTAAAATTAAGTGGGACAGAAGTGTCATAGACATAGAGGGCTCAGAATAGAATATTGTCCTAATTTGGGTTGTACACAATTGATCGAGATTGTGTCTCCAATTTCGATTGGAACGCACAAAGATGCAAAAGTCAAATTTATTTGGAATTAAATAATAACGTCTACAACGAATATTGTGCGACTAAAATGAAGCACAAGAGAGCATAATTATGAGTTACACAAAGGTCAGAATAGAAGGCAGGCACGACTAGGACAAGGGTATAAAATTTGTTGGAAGGCAAAAGCTATGGTAGCGCTCCAATTATCGAAGCAACGGTAAGGCGCAACAATAAAATAAAATCACGGTAATTAATTGCAACCTCAATAAATTAATCCTAAATAATACAAATTGAATTCACAATCCTATATTTCGGTCAGGGGTCCATCTAGTGGGCTTCTAGGTCTAGTCTACTAACTCATGCATTAAAGTACACTATATAATATATATATATATATATATATATATATATATATATATATATATATATATACATATCATGCAATTATTTAAAATAAGTAGACACAATACTAATAATATATAAAAAGTCAAAAATATTCCCATTTTTGGAACGCGGTAGTGACAAGTCTACCCTCCTTAAAAGAATTTTGTGCTCGAAATTTAAGATCCTCAACAGTTATATTTATTCATTATATTATTTTCTACCAAAATTTAAATTTATCAAACCACATAATCATGAAATAAATCATATTGTTATTTCACAACTTTTCAAAATTCTGTAATTATCATATTGCTGAAAATCCTCGAAATAAAAATCAAATTCTATTTTTATCACAATTTCCTCCAAAACTTTAATATAATAACTAAATACTCAAAATTTTAATACCCAATCCTCATATTTTAAATCTAATCAATGTATATTGTAAAATTGAATCTCATCCCAAAAATTTGAATTCAACACTAATCCATTTGTGTTCTTATTCCTTGATTTTGTTTCCACACAAAACTTAAACAATGTAATGATTATGAAGTCTTCAAATACAACTTTCAAATCATAAGTTTAAAAAAATTATCTTCTAGTCGATTACATATACTGATAATCTTCTTGATACCTCAAAATGACAAATTCAATCATATCGTAATCTTCATAAAATCAATAATTTAACAATCGTCTATTCTGTCATATTTAAGTTCTCCACTCTTTATTTAATTTAATGTTTATCCTCAAAATTTAAGCATCTTGTCTCTCTTTGTCAAGTCATAACCTTCTTCATTAATCTTCACTATGGTCAATCCCCCAACAATCAAGGTCTAAGAAAATTTTACCTATAGTCATTCAATATGCAATCTAAAAAACGTATATGGTGATGGTGTCTTTTGTCATGGTATTACAGTCTCTGACAGAGTGTACTACTAACTACATTCTAACAAGAAAATCATGAATACAAGCTACGGTACTAAGGAATCAATCAATCAATCAAATAGAAAGGACAGAAGGAAAGAAAAGAACAGAACCTGTTAACACATCACTTGCAGTATCGGTCTCCTCGACCGTCATCGCAAATGCCCTGCCCTGCTGGGGTGGCTCCCTTCGCGGGTGCTGAGCAATCTGCGGTTCCACAGGTGGCCTAACTGGATCTCTATGATTTGGAGCTGCTCGCTGGCCGGGAAGATAAGGGGCTCGACTACAATCCTTCATTCGATGTCCCGCAGAGTCATAGTACAAACAAAGTCCAAGCCTCAACCTACAGCTCTTCCAAAGGTGACCTGGCTTCTTACAGAAATGACAAGCCAGCTGGGTCTGCCTCGGGGGCTGTTGCTGATCCTGTGATCTGGTCTTCGGCGGCATCCTGAAGGCAGACCGAAAAGAATAAATTAAGGCAATAGATGTGATATCATCAAGGGAGGACAGTAAAAATTCTAAAGGAAGCAATATTCGTGAGGAATAAGGATAACAAGACAGATAGATTAAAAATGCTCCTAGTTGTGATTGAGTATTCGCTCTCATCCTAGTATGCTATATCCTAGATCCTATCGCAGGCACGCAGTAGTACAACTAAGTTGTCGCACTACCACGACATCGCACAACTTGCGAAGTCTGACCTGCATGGGCCACAACTAAAAATGTGTCATGATCCGTACCCGGATTTTGGGGCACGAGTATGTGGGTACGTCCAGCCTACGCCGCAGCATCGGCGGTAGAACGCTGTCTAGGTCATAATACTATCTAAACAATCTTATACGAGCATCCAACTCCATGAGGAGACACGGATATCATAATATAATATGAACAATATACTCAATCACATAACTACAGCACGATAAGATATCGAAGAGAATAAATAAAAATGCAACACAAGTCTAAAATAGAAATAATCTAACTCAAACAATAACATCCAAATCTCAAGTATGCCGAAAACAAATCCGGTATCAATAAACTGCTAAAAGAAACTAACTAAATAACTAGTGATCCCGGCTAGACCTCCCAGGAATCACACCTGCTACAAAGTCCAAGGCTGCAGCTACTCTCCATGTGGTCCATAAAATGTCGGACACCAGTCCTCTAAGGCGCAGTCTGGAAAAATATTTCCAGTCAGGATGGAGTGAAGTACAACCCAAATAACAGTTCTAGTTAATTGATAAGGACTATAAAACAATAAATAGATGATGCTATATACTGAGAGAAGACAATGAATAAATACAGTGGCAAAATAAAGAGACAGGCAATATAGGCAATATGGTACAGTCAGTGCATATATGAAATGAAAAGAAAGAGGTACAATATCATATACGAGTGATGTAGTATATGAACTAAAATAGAGAACTGTAACTATTCTAAGTATTTGAAATAGTAGTTTCGAAATGTGATCGGCTTGGGAACTTGTTCGATAGCTACATGGCCTGGGTAATCATACATGAGGTATAAGATTAACACTATCAATGTCTACACTTGTACGATATAGATTTGATCACATCTCTCACTAGCAATTTCTCCACCACCAACTAGTACTGTGGATCCAACCATGACACATCACGATACACGATCAATGTCCAATATATCATGTACGATGTCTAATATCAATATCTAATATCAATATCATGTACAATGTCAATACGATAACCAATATAATATCTCATGACTAAAGATCCAATCTATATACTAGTCCGTGTAGCACAGTGTCAAGAATCAGATGTAATATTTCTAAATACTTGAATTATAAAATTATCAAATAACGAAAATTATCAAAGAATATACTCGCCTGGGGTCCTTAGCTGACAATACCAATGTCCTGCTCCTGAAGTCTCACAGAACAATCCAATGGTCCTATATACATATAATATAATATAATACAACATCAGCCAAAACACTAGCACATACATAACCATAATTACACTGAACTCAGGGGTACTCTAGGGGTGATCCTAAGTCATCTAACAGGGTCAAGCGTGCGTTTAGCTGTACGGCTGTCACGTCTACAATTGCTGCGCAAAATAGACAGTCAATTAATACGGGTCTTGCCAGTACGTCAGTGTACATATGGCAGTCTGCTAACATATTACATGGTCACAGGTCAATATAACTACGGGATATCCGTAATTACACTCGGGTCACCTAGTACATATATAATTATACATATTATTAACTAGCGTATAAAATCAATACTTATAATATATATGTACACCAAATAAATACATATACCATATATATATGTGTATATATACTAATTATATACATATTAAACATATACTAATGGAATACCTAAATATATACATACTAAATATATACCATTGAATACATACGCTATATATATATATATATATATATTAAATACGTACATACTAAACATATACTAATAAGTAGTATACACATACCAATTATATACATACACACACAATCACATAAAATGAAGGAGGAGGGACAGGTTCGAACATGTGCACGTGCACGAGATCGGCTTGACGACGACAACGATGACGATGGCGATGGTGATGATGACGACGATGTCAATGATGATTATGACGACGATGACGATGGAGGTGATGATTAGGAGGAGGCAAGGTCGAGGGTGCTGCCGGAGTCGGAGCTCAGGCGACTGCTGCTGGTGCTCAGTCGAGTCTAGGGAAAGGCTCAGGTGAGATCGGGTTCAGTCGTGGCAGGGGCTGACTGGAAATGGTGATGGGGTCGGTGGTGTTAATGGTGCGGGTGGTGCGTAGACTCGGTGAGGAGGATGGGAGGTGGAAGAGAACGGAGAGGGGGAGGAGAGGTGAACGGTGGTGGTGGTTCGTCGATGGGAAGAAGACTCAGGCGGGTGGTCGGGATGTGTAGCAGGGACGGGGCCGTGACGAGAAATGATGGCAGGCTGCTCAGGAACAGAGGGTAGAGGTTGACGGGATGTATATGAGGAGTAAGATGGAAGAGGATGGCGGTGGAGTGAACTCCGGCGAGGCTGCTGTCGTCGGGGACGATGGCCGGGGAAGAGGAGTGGTGGTGGTCGAGGGAGCGGGAGGGGAAGTCTGTGAACGGCGGAGGGGAGGAGATCGGGGATCCATGGAGGAGAACGGCGGCTTCAGTCGGCGGAGGAGTCAGGCGAGGGCACGGCGGATGCGGGTGCTACTCCGGCGAGTCTCGGCTAGGATCGGCGGGTTGAAGGAGAAAAAGAAGATGATGAATAGTAAGATGGGGGTGTTGTAGAAGCATAAAAAATACGCTGGCAAGAGCTACGCAGCATATTGATGCAGAGCAACGCAAACAAAGGCCTTCAGAGCCATCAGGCGTAAAAGCTCAAAAGGGACCATCCGCATAGGGTGCAGCGCGTCCAAGGCCGCTTCGGCGTAGACGGAACCCCCCCCCCCATCGCCTCCATGGCGTAAAACTCAGCCGCCCTCAAAGCAGCGTTAAAAGCGAACGAGGAACGCTTCCTCTTCTCCGAAATGAACCTGTCAAGTCACGCAGTAAACCTGGCCTCTGACTCCTGACAAAAAGTGCTGCACGGCTACCCAGACGACGGCTGGAAACGAGCACAGACCCCTCGGGACGCACACACAGTATGATGGCGGATCTCTGCATTTAATGCAGAGGATTTGGTTAAAATACCACCAAACCGTCGTTTACTGACGTCCCCTCAGCATAAACCGCTCTTTTGCGTACAGGGGGATACGCTGCCTTATTTTTCACAGGCAGACATGAGCCGGTTTACGCTCCACAGTAGACAAACTGCCTGCCACGCCAAAAGCTGCACATCGTACGGGGCTCGAGGCACGTCTCTACGTCTAATTGCACAGGGCGGTGACAGGTTCGGTCAAGGCACGTCTCTGCGACGGATGCACAGAAGGCCTGCAGACCTTCGAAACACGTCTTCGCATTTAATGCACAGGATGATGGCAAATCTCTGTAGAAGATTTGATTACATCTTCGAAAGCCGTGATTTCGGCTAAGACGTCCACATCAGCACTCGGGCACGGTACGCAGCGGCTTCTACGCCCATTCAAGACCTGTGCCCCTCCGGCTCTCTACGCCCACTCAGTCTCTACGACTCTCCGGCTTCAACGCCTCTCCGGCTTCAATGCCTCTTCGGCTTCAACGCCTCTCCGGCTTCAACGCCTCCCCGGCTTCAACGCCTCTCCGGCTTTAACGCCTCTTCGGCTTCAACGCCTCTTCGGCTTCAACGCCTGTTCGGCTTCTACGCCTATTCGGCTTCTATGCCTATCCGGCCTCTGCGCCGGGGGTGACAGTCATTTGGCTTCTACGCCAACCTTTTCTACACACGGGATACCTACCTGCGTGGCTTTTATGCCGTGATCTTCGTAGCAATAGTACGCGTTGTGTCCCCTTAGTTGGACCCGCGTCATACGCTCATTCAAAAGATCATCCATACGCAGGCATTGGTTACTTTAACCATTGTGTAAAAGGGTGTTGTACTTCCCACTCCTCGGTTTTTACACCGACGGAGTGGTCACTGTCACCAAAACTCTATAAATAGAGACCCCTGTCAATGGGGAAAAGAGGAGGAGAGGCGAATTGAGGACCGAAGAGAATTATCGTCCAGGAGAGAATTATCATCCAAGGAGAGGGAGAGAGAGAGAGAGAGCCCGGAGAGCAGGCAAAGAGCAGGGATCGACGACCTTGGCCTCGTGCGTCCAACCTCTTCTGCAACCTTCGAAGCTGCTACCTGTCTTCCACGGCACTTCTTCAACATCGTGTGGTCCAAGGGCTAAAGTGATCGACCGCAGATCAGACACCTATAGCAATTTATACCCAGATTAAATAAATTATACTCCCACATCCTCGTATAGGATTACATTGTACAAGTTTGTTTGTAAACAGAAGGGCGCGGGTTTCGCATAAACCCCGTCATTGAAATACAATTTCATTCTTTCATTTAATACCACAAACAAGATGGCGACTCTGCTGGGGACATCTTTCTCTTCTGACGAGGAAGTAATTGCTCAACACGATACGGTATCCGTGGGAACCGTGAAGAAGACACTGGTCGTTCATTTCGACCAGTCAGCCTACGAAGACATGCTTCGAACCGGGGGTAGCTCTCGCCCTCTCTCCGTCCAAGACAACAGGAAGCTGCACAATGTGTGGATGCCCAAGACATCCTCTACTATTCCTGTGGACTCTCCGATCTCTCCGGACTCTCCGATCTCTCCGATCTCTTCGGCCAACGAGGTTGTAGCGTCGCTCCCTCCGTGCCCCGTACATAAAATTCAGTCTCCCGCTACGCGCGGTACAGACAAAACTTCGGGCGAAGCCTTAGCGCTAACCCCGAAGAATCCACTGTGCTTTACGCGTAGGAAACAGTCTCCCGCTACGCGCGATAAAGACAAAACTTCGGGCGAAGCCTTAGCGCTAACCCAGAAGCATTCACTGCGCTTTACGCGTAGAAATCTGTCTCCCGCTCCGCGCGGTACAGACAGAACTTCCGATGGTGCCTCGGCGCCAAGACGGAAGAACAAATCACGCTCCACGCGCAAGACATCATCTGACCTCTACGGTACACCAGATGACCGCTGTGATCTCAGCGAGGGAAAGCAAGCGGCAGGCTACTCAACCTCTCGGCCTTCACGCCAGCGAAGGAACAGAATGCCTACCCTCCGGATTACGCGAGAAGCCAATGGCCGACTGAGGGCCTCTCCAGCAACTCCTCCTGACCTACGCGAATATCTAATCCAGAAGCGTAAAGAGAGGGAACCTTCCAACATGTCTATTACGCCTCCTAGCGAGCATCGTTGTAATAGCCACAAGGTTGTGATTAATTGCTGCTGTCCCAAAACAAAACGATCGGTCTTCGACCGATTGAGCTACTCTCCGTCTTTCCAGGGAGAGGAGCCCACGCATGCGCCTGTAAACATGGCCTCACACATGCGCAGAGGAGGGTCGAGTTCAAGACGTCATCCCTCCAAGCCCCCGAGCCGAAGGAGGTCCAGTGACACTGAAGCCGGAGTATTCCAGAACACTCGCGCGAGGTCACAACAACCAGCTCCATCCTCTTCCGATTCCGACGCTGGGGGTCGCCAAGAATCAGAAGCAGAAAGTGTAGAGTCGACTTCTACAGCGACCTATACTAATCCTTCAATGACGCCCAGGGAGATGGGAGCCTACGCCGTTGAAGATGAATGCGAGGAAGCTTCGCCGTCAGGGAACGCGGAACAACGCATCACCACACTGGAGACATCTCTGAAACAAATGCAATCCATGATGGAAAACATGCACCAGATGATGCTAACTCAGCACGCAACTGCCATGGCTCAAGCGTCGGTCCCGCCAACTCAGATACGTGGGGGGGTGGACTTACCACCATCCCACCCGAGCCAAGAGCCCGCGCTGGATCAAGAGTCAGCAGTTCCTCCGCTTCCTCACTCAGAGAATGCCTTACCTCCCGCTGGGGTTACGATACAACCAACTCCGCACCACTCCATGGCCCCGCTTCCGACTGAAAATCCGATACAGGCAGTCCGGGAGTTGAAAGCCCAGTTTGACGCCTTGAAACACAAGGATCAGCTCAAGAAACTGGGAATCAACCAGCCCTACCCAGCTATCTGGGAGGAAGTCCCTTTCCCGCCGAGGTACAAACCTCAGACCATGGCCCTGTTCGAGGGAAAAACATCGCCGAGCCAGTACATGAATTATTTCAGCATGATGACGGTGTTGCTACAAGGGAACGACGCCCTCCTTACTCGGGTGTTCAAAGGTTGCCTCTCAGGAGTAGCCTATCAGTGGTACCGCAGCTTGGCGGATAACTGCATCACTTCCTTCGAAGACTTCAGAACTTTATTCTTCACGCGATTCTACGAGGGAGGAATGGACATGTCTATGTCCTCTCTCATCGAAGTCAAGCAAAAGGAAAAGGAAGACGTTCGCATCTTCATCGAACGTTTTCGTCAGGCCACCTTACAAATGCCTCTAGGAGTTCCCGACTCTGCATTGGTGGACATTTGCAGGAAGAACCTCCTTCCCGTGGTCTCGGTGTTCACAGGGCCATATCAGTTCCGTGATTGGCCCTCGTTCATCATCTCGGCAGTAGCAGCCAAAGACAACAGTCGCAAGGCGCGCGACAATGGCATCATGATCTCCGCCTCCGACAGAGGCAAGAGGTCATCTCCTAGCAGCGACCACCCTCGTGGTCCCAAAGGGAAAGAAGCCCTGGCGATCAATACGGCCAGACCAAAGATTGCGGCAACTGCGCAAGCAAAGCCCGGGACTTCCAGACCCGTTGAAGTCTACTCCTTCGACGACGACGACGTCCCGAGCATATTCGAGTGTCTCGTCAAGAGTGGCAAGATCACCCTTCCAGAGCTGAGGCGGCCCCAGGAAGTTGGCAATACTAACGACCCCAAATACTGTGTCTTCCACAGATACGTACACCACCCAACAAAGGCGTGTTACGTACTGAAAAGGAAGACCCAGGGGTTAATCGATGCTAAGGCGATCACCCTGCACAACACCGAGAAGACGGTCACGGCCAACATGATCTCTCTCCAGTTTGGCAGTCTGCCTCCCCAAACGATCCTGGATGGTGTCGCACCTATTTCCCGAGCAACGATGAACATCGCCAATCTCCCTCCAGCTCGGGATCAAAATCGCAACCTGGTACCCCTGACTACCCGGCAAGGCGAGATTATGTGGGTTCATCCCGACCTGGTGTCAGAAATCGAGGAAGAGACTGATGCTATCAGAGCTAAGTCTAGGAAGAACTCCAAATGCAAACCATGCCATATGGTTGCGAATTCAGACGAGGACGAGGTATTGGCTACAGCAACCCGTTCAGGGAAAGCCTACCTCAAGGACTACGGCACGAGCCCGGAAGACGCTCCAGCCACCAAGCCTTCGGGACCCGAGGCCGCCACACCAGAGACCGGTCCTTCAAAACCAACTCCATTCGACAAGGGAAAACAAAAGGGAGTACGCTTCGATGTACCTGTGAAAAATATTCCGAACAAAGGTTTAGAGAAGCCGTACAACTTCGACATCCTGGCCCAACTGGCCAATACGCCAGCCAGGTTGTCCATCTTCGAGCTACTCAGGCTCTCCCAAGACACTCGCCTAGCTTTGAGCGAAGCGTTGATGCAAGCGGATGTGTACCTGACCCAGCTCAAGTCCCCCGAAGGATAATCCATGACAACGGGCCCCAATTCATCAGCCAAACGTTTCATCGATTTTGCGATAAAAATCGAATACACAATATCGCCTCTACGGCATACTATCCAGCTGCTAATGGTTTGGCGGAAGCTTTCAACAAAACCATTATCAAACTCTTGAAGAAGTTCGTCTCTTCAAACAAAAGAGATTGGAATGAAAAGCTGGGCGAGTGTCTCTGGGCATACCGCACAACGGTACGAACGCCGACAGGTTGTACCCCATTCTCACTGGTATACGGGAGCGAGGCAGTTCTCCCCATTGAAATCCAGATCCCGTCACTCAGGATAGCCGTGGCTAACGAGCTGACTCAAGAAAAGAATGACCTGTTAAGGCTTCAGGAGCTAGAAGGATTAGACGAGAAACGCCTCCAAGCTCAACAGCACATCGTGCTCTACCAAGCACGCATCTCCAGAGCTTTCAATCGTAAAGTAAAGGAAAGGGTGTTCAAAGTCGGCGAGCTAGTTTTAGCCGTAAGAAGGCCGATGATTCTTACTCAAAGGAGTAAAGGCAAGTTCCAGCCCAAGTGGGAAGGCCCTTATGTGATCGAGACAACGTTCTCGAACGGAGCCTACAGACTAGCCCAGCCCAATGGAGACCTATTAATGGCTCCTATCAACGGCAAATTCCTGAAGAGGTACTACGCCTAATCTCCTCCACTCAGGTGGAATACGGCGAGATTCTCATGATCCGACGAAACTACTTCAAAGAAGAAATTAGTTAAGCCCACAAAATCAGTCATGTCCATATCACCTCTGAACTGTATTTCCTTGGAGAATCTGCCATGGCCATATCACCTCTGAACAGGCTTTCCAAAATTCTGGCTATCGATTATCACGTCCATATTACCTCTGATATCGATCGTCACTTCAACTTAACACCCGTACTTAATCTAAGTACGCCAGTGGTGTTGAGTCCACAAAATCTGCTACGTCCATATTACCTCTAGCAGGGCTTGTCCTCAAACCTATTACTTGCACCTAGGTGCGCAAAGAGTAATAGGCCCACAAAACAGCTATGTCCTTATTACCTCTGAGCTGTAATCTCTAGTAGAGTTTGCCATATCCATATTACCTCTGAGCAAATCTTCTGAATATTGGCTATCGATTATCACGTCCATATTACCTCTGATATCGATCGTCACTTCAACTTAACACCCGTACTTAATCTAAGTACGCCAATGGTGTTGAGTCCACAAAATCTGCTACGTCCATATTACCTCTAGCAGGGCTTGTCCTCAAACCTATTACTTGCACCTAGGTGCGCAAAGAGTAATAGGCCCACAAAACAGCTATGTCCATATTACCTCTGAGCTGTAATCTCCAGTAGAGTTTGCCATGTCCATATTACCTCTGAGCAAATCTTCTGAATATTGGCTATCGATTATCACGTCCATATTACCTCTGATATCGATCGTCACTTCAACTTAACACCCGTACTTAATCTAAGTACGCCAGTGGTGTTGAATCCACAAAATCTGCTACGTCCATATTACCTCTAGCAGGGCTTGTCCTCAAACCTATTACTTGCACCTAGGTGCGCAAAGAGTAATAGGCCCACAAAATAGCTATGTCCATATTACCTCTGAGCTGTAATCTCCAGTAGAGTTTGCCATGTCCATATTACCTCTGAGCAAATCTTCTGAATATTGGCTATCGATTATCACGTCCATATTACCTCTGATGTCGATCGCCATCTCAACTTATCATCTGTACTTTAATCTAAGTACGCCAATGATGTTAAGTCCACCGAACCTGCCACCTCCGGCGGGGTCCTAAACCTGTCATTTACATTCCGAAATGATGGGTCCACGAAGTCAGGAAAGAGTCGCTTTATTCGTTCCTAAAAGAGAGCAAAATTATATCTGGGAAAGTAAAAGGCAAAAAGGCTACATCATTGCGGCGGAGCAGTCATGTCACGAATCTGCTGCGCTAGCACAGCCATCCTCTCGTCCCTGATAGCCAAGGCATCAGCACGGGCCCGCTCCAGCAGTGCCTCATTGTCACTCGAGTGGGACAGTTCGGCTATCGTCCGGCGAACGCCCGCACAGGCACCTTCCGCGCGATCCAGATCCCGCCGCGCTGTGCTCAGTCGACCGGCCACCACATCCAAGCCTGCCAACGACTGAGAAGCCCACTCTTCTGCCTGAGCGAGTTTCTCCCTCAACCTGTGAATCCTCGCTACATTCCCCTCGTGCTCGGATTGGCACGTTGTCTGGAGGGCGAGGATCTCATCTACGGCGGCTTTCCTCTGAATCGCCTCCAGCTGGCGAGTTCGACGGAGTTCCTTCAGGTCTTCCATCCGTTTGGCAAGATGCGCAGTCATAAAGCAGTATCTGGTCTGGGCCTCAGCGTCAAGACTGCCCTGAGCCAACCGCAAGTACTCGTTAATGGGTTGCTCTAAACCATTAACCATCGCCTCCAGGGCATCGGCTCCCCCGGAATCGCCGAACTCCCTGACAACCCCGATCGGGAACTGGGCAGTTCTCTTCAGGCGCTCGAAATCCAGGCTCTTCGCCAACACCATTGATATCATCGCTCCCAAACCGGTGTAAAAGAGGCTGGTATGTTGCTCAGTCAGCGCAACTAAACCCGACTGAACGCCAGGAGAGACCGCGATATCAGCGAGTCCCCCACCAGGGACGATTGCAGACGAGGTAGCCACAACTGCCGCCTCGACGGTTGGTGCGACCGAGGGAGGCACAACAACGACAGTCGAAGTTATCGGCATACTCGCAGAAGGCGAGGTCACGGTGACAGGCTCGTCCTCCTCTCGAGGTGACGAAACCACTCCGGGCGAGCTAGCCCCCGAAGGTGTTTCCTCCTCAAGATCAGGTGCCTCCGTATCGCCGCCAGGGGCCGGAGCGGAGCCAGAAGGCACTTCAACGCTAGACTCCCCGTGGGCGCCATCCCCTGAGAAGAAAGGACCCGAAAGTCGGCATCAGTACAACGGTAACCTTTCTAAAAGGAGACATGAAAACGACATTTACCCGGGGCCAACGGTATATATGGCGCATCTGCAGCCGAGGCAGCTAAACCTCGCTTTAGAGACGCAATGCGAACTATCATACCTGGGGAAGGAGGTGGACCAACCGACATCGCCCGGAGTTCCTCCAAGCATCCACCGAGACGCAGTCGAGGTTCGTCAACTGGAATCTCACTAGGCACGCTCGCTGACACAGCGGGAGCTTTATCCGTCGCGGGTCCAGGAAAAGATCCTCTCATCTGCCATGGCCACACAGGCGATATTGTCCCACTGCCCGGAGCAGTAGCCACAGCAGCGACCCCTAGCGAAGATCCTCCGACGCCGCCAACCGGAACTGGGGAAGGTCCCTCTCTAAAAGGCGAGGAACCTCCAGCCAAAGACTCATCCCCGACATGGGTAGATGTAGGCCCGCTTCCGGGAGCCTCAAAACCAAGAATACGGAAAGGACGAGCAACTGTCTCCTTCCTCCTCTTACGAACAGAAGCCTCCTTGGGAGCGGGCGCCCTTCGCTTCTGAGGAACTACCAAAGCCTCCGCACCCCGGCATCGACTCCAGGGGTTCATCCGGAGTATCAAACTCCTCACCCTCATCAGGAGAAACCGAGGGAACTTCAACTCTCCCCCCGGCCTGAGAAGAGGGCACCCTGAGACTTCCACGTATGTCAAAGTCGTGATGGAAGGTGTTGATCGCCACGTAGAACTGGGCATAGGAATGAAGGATGCGCAGCTCCGTGGAAATGGTGACGACCGGTATGACGAAGGCGGCTCCCGTGCAACCCATGATGAAATACCGCCATCCTCTGGCTCCATCAATGAGCCCGTCTCTGGACCTGAAGATGGTGACGGCATTGCCCACGTGCAGCTGATCATACCCAAATTGCCTGGCGAACCGACTGGGCAAGTAGGGCTCGAAGAAGCAGTAATCTTCACTCCTATACAGGAGATGGGAGGGTCTAATGCAGACCAGCCAATTGAAGGCTTCCAGAGAAAGATCAGTCTTCTCCCTACCTGAATCCTCAAGCCTCATCCCTGATTGATTTTGATGAACGGGAGGGGGTGTGCAGAGGAATTTCCAGCCATGGCTGAGGTTCAATGCTAGCCGACAATCTAGAACGGTGTCCACGTTCCAGGGAGAATCCTTGTAGTTCAACAAGAAATTCCCCCCCGAGCTGCTACCAGAACCAGGAGACATCACCCGGGGATTGTGAAGAATTAACCAGCCCATCAGATACAGGTATGGTAATTCCACCCTGGGAAAACTCTCACGCCGAGCTTCATCGGCGAGCAACCCATCGGTCAGAGCTCTCAAGCCAGCCTGTATACGGCACACCATGGCAGGAAGCAAGCCCAGTCTCGCCCCGAACACCAGATGCACTACCGGCCACAAGATGTTCCGGTGAATGCGGTCCGCGGACGCAGTACCAGGCACTGCTACTCGACGTAGCCATAACGAGAGGAAACCGGCCAGCTGGGCTTCTTTAGATAGAGGCCTGCGACAGCGCCTCAAGTAACTACGGGCCGTAGTACCTTCGGGGTACTTTCCTACCCCCTCAACAAGGATCTAATCCGGAGCTTTGGCCTCCTCCATAAGGCCCTCCACGACCTGGGCACTAAGCACGCCCAAACAGTTCACGGGCTCATTCTTGCCCCCTGAGACTTTCTCCGACTTGGCGGCCCTAGCTCGGTGGAAGAAGAGGTAGGACATCCACTTGGTGGTGTGGGCCAAACCAGAAGGCTCGTTATAAAAAGCGGTGCAGGCGAGGTATTGGCACATCAGCTCCTGATACACATCCGCCACCCGAGGGTCCAAATCCCCCAACTCCCGGTTAGTGGGAACATACTCTTCGTATGGGGTATCCCCCATCGGCAGCTGCGAGACAACTGCCATCTCATGAAGGGCCAATCCCAGCTCCCCCAGTGGAGTGGCGAAAGTCCCGGTGAGCGAAACGTATCGCTCCATCAGTGCCAAGAACAAATTAGGGTTGGGAGGCAACCCGACGCTCGTCGCACTCACAGCGGCATACAGCCCAATGCCCTCTAGCTCTTGCCGAAAGCGCTTCAAGGCCCAGTTAACTAGGCTAGTCCATCGGAGGTTTGCTGGGGTGATCCACCCATTACACCGAGGATTCTCCTTGGGATATACCCCACCTCGTACCATGAAGCTGTTGCAGAAAGTTGCCAATTGGACCGGCTGGATCACTGAGCTATCTTCGCTTGGGACACTGCCCGGGTACAATCCCTGGAACAATGTCACAGGGCCGGAAGGACGACTGACGAACGATCCCTGGTCAGCTCCTTTCTGATGAAAGATCTTCCCCGGCTTGCCGTGAAGATCGGGAGTCAACGTCCACGACATCTTCCTGGGATGAGTGGCGTGGAAGAAAGCCGAGATGGGATAATCCCTCGGCATCGTCGGCAGATACAGAACCGAACTCCCGGCAGCAAAGACCCAAGGTTCTCTTTTGGGCTTCGTCTGAGACCGTTTGTCGATCATGTCCCCGAAGAGGAAAGCCGGCTTTATGTACCGCTCTCCGTCTACATACGTCAAAGGCTCCCCGTTGATCATACTCAGCAATGCCCGCTCGCCCTGAGCCGACAGCAGAAATCCCCTTCCCTCAGGATACTGGGGTCCGGAGAGGGGAAATGCCACGTGGGACAAGTCCTCCAGGTAGTTCGAGTGCAGCATCCCGGCGGAGGAACCCATCACCTCGGTCAGCGGAGACTCACCCAAGTTAACTGCGAAAGTGCAAAGAAAGTATGTCAAAAATCTTGCACAAACGTACAAAACCAAAGAAACGACAATCTGTGCTCTACGCCAGGATTGTACGAATTCGGTTATTATACGCCGGGAGTCCCCTCCACAAACGTAAAATGCTTATTTTACGATATACGCCAGTTTTTGGTAGCCGGAGCTTTTACGCTCGGAACTACGAAAATATGGGGCTTCTACGCTGGCACATGAGAAATGTGGGCGTAAAAGATGAAAATGCCTCCGTGCATCATCTTCCTCAGAATAGGCTATCAGCACAGAAGACGACCTAGCGCGGTCACGTTCAACGTGTGCGAAGGATTTTTCGTTATTCTTGTCACCCCAAAGGCTCTACCTCTCAGACCGGGTGCGCTGCTCGTCGGCAGGATACTTCGCTCAGAAGGAAGTTCACCCTGCCCGACCAAAGACTCCCTCGCTGGGACAGCGGAAGGAGGAGAACCTATGCTCTTTCCCTTAACGGAGGAGGTTTGTTTCGTCGCCATTCCTGAAGACTCGAAGTGCTCGGAGAAGGAACGAAGAAAAGCTTGAACAGTCAAGAACTCTCGTTCGCAGAAGACGGATGAAAAGTTTCTCTCTCCAAAGCTTGGGATATATATAGAGTCCGAATCGACTCCTCGAATCCTCGGATCGACTCCTCGAGACCCTAACCAAGTCTCGCATTAATAGTCGGTTATGATTGGGTGCTACGACAGCCCACTACCCTCGAAAGACGGACAGTCAGCGAATTCGAAAAATTCTTCGCGCAAGACAGTTCAGCAGTTCTACGCTAAAGGAGCTTTCTACGCTCGACAGCAATAGATCTACGATTTTACGCTCGCAAGCTACAAGTCTATGGTTTTTTCTCGCCCGGATGCCTTTGTGCTCGGTAGCTTTTACGCTCGAGAGGCGACAAACCTACGGCTTTACGCTCAGCAGATACCAAATCGATGATCTCACGCTCGGTGGTGCTCAGTTTACGCTCAGAAGCAACATATCCGCAGAACTTCACGCTCGAAGAAATTCTCTTTTCAGGAGCTACAGATCCACAAGTCCTACGCTAAAGGAGCTTTCTACACTCAACAGCAACGATTCTACGGCTTTACGTTCAAACAGCTATAAGTCTATGGTTTTTCTCGCCCGGATGCCTTTGTGCTCGGTAGCTTTTATGCTCGAGAGGCGACAAACCTACGACTTCACGCTCAGGAACCACAAGTCTACGACTTCACGCTCGACGGTGTTTTACGCCCGGACGCTACAGACTGAGGATTTCGTGCTCCACGACTTTCCGCTTATCCAAAACAGTCCCCGACCCGGTCAAGTGCAAAGAGTTCACACAGAAGATACTCGTTCTTGACCCCCAAGTACCCGAAACATACAGAGTTCAAACATTGAGAAATTACTCTTTTCGGGTCCAGAATTGGAGGTTCATCCAGACTTCAGTCTGAACATCTCGTCTGTCAAGATGACAAAGCTCAGCCAGAATCCTCGACCCTGTTTCAAGGGAGTTCTGAGAGATCATTCTTGAAGACGAAGACTGAACAGGTTCTGCTCATCAGAAGCAGCGGTTCAGAGCTCTACGCCGACCCTCAGTCCTAGCAAAAAGACAATTCTAAAAAATGTTCAAAAATGCTAAAACAACGCTCTATGCATTATTCGCTGGAAAGGACAGGGCCTAATACTCTTCTTATCAGAGTTGGCGTAAAGAATCAGACGTGTCGAAGCTGCACACATTCAGACTTCACAGCAACGTATGGCAAGTGATCATATGAAGAAAAGACGACTTTATTGAAGATTAAAATCATGATTACATATGAGGGAAATCCTGTCTACAGGGGTTTTTCTCTACTTTTCATGATTACATATGAGGGAAACTCCGTCTACAAAAGACTCCCTCGTCGTCTGAAGATCGCGCTCAGATCTTCCTCTTCTTCCATGGCTGTTCATGACCACCACAGTCATGAACAAGAAGATCCTCCATTCGCCATGGCCGATCCAGTTGGGGTTTCCTTAAACCCAACCCAATCAGGACGACAGATTACGGTTTGTCCGATCTCGTCCGCAGGGGTCTCAGGAAGAAATAAACAGTCTGCAAAAGCTGCATGGTCTATTGCGGCCCTTCCTCTCCCCTGGTGCAACGCCATACAAAGTTGCTGATTATCCCGAGCAAGGGAGGCTAAGATATCCTTCCATGATCCATCGCTGCAGTGGACACTTGCTCAAAGACGCCATCTTTTTCGGCTCCCAACATGCTGGAAGAACATGATCTCCTTCTTCCTCAGATCGACCCGACGAACTCCGGCGATCATCTTAGCATGGTGATGGGAATATGGGGAAACAGGTTAACCCCCCGCCTTTTTATAGGCAAAAGAGATCACAGCGGTCCCCAATAAATCCGCCATAAAGGCCGCACCGACCGTTTCAACGCTCCATTCAGAAACGTTTCGAGTCACGAGGGGCCATTCATGCTTCATTCAAAGCATTTCAAATTCCAAGGAATTTAAAAGCTTTGAAGGGGGTCTTGTAGAAGCATGAAAAATACGCTGGCAAGAGCTACGCAGCATATTGATGCAGAGCAACGCAAACAAAGGCCTTCAGAGCCATCAGGCGTAAAAGCTCAAAAGGGACCATCCGCATAGGGTGCAGAGCGTCCAAGGCCGCTTCGGCGTAGACGGAACCCCCCCCCCCATCGCCTCCATGGCGTAAAACTCAGTTGCCCTCAAAGCAGCGTTAAAAGCGAACGAGGAACGCTTCCTCTTCCCCGAAATGAACCTGTCAAGTCACGCAGTAAACCTGGCCTCTGACTCCTGACAAAAAGTGCTGCACGGCTACCCAGACGACGGCTGGAAACGAGCACAGACCCCTCGGGATGCACACACAGTATGATGGCGGATCTCTGCATTTAATGCAGAGGATTTGGTTAAAATACCACCAAACCGTCGTTTACTGACGTCCCCTCAGAATAAACCGCGCTTTTGCGTACAGGGGGATACGCTGCCTTGTTTTTCACAGGCAGACATGAGCCGGTTTACGCTCCACAGTAGACAAACCGCCTGCCACGCCAAAAGCTGCACATCGTACGGGGCTCGAGGCACGTCTCTACGTCTAATTGCACAGGGCGGTGACAGGTTCGGTCAAGGCACGTCTCTGCGACGGATGCACAGAAGGGCTGCAGACCTTCGAAACACGTCTTCGCATTTAATGCACAGGATGATGGCAAATCTCTGTAGAAGATTTGATTACATCTTCGAAAGCCGTGATTCCGGCTAAGACGTCCACATCAGCACTCGGGCACGGTACGCAGCGGCTTCTACGCCCATTCAAGACCTGTGCCCCTCCGGCTCTCTACGCCCACTCAGTCTCTACGACTCTCCGGCTTCAACGCCTCTCCGGCTTCAACGCCTCTCCGGCTTCAACGCCTCTTCGGCTTCAACGCCTGTTCGGCTTCAACGCCTCTTCGGCTTCAACTCCTGTTCGGCTTCTACGCCTATTCGGCTTCTATGCCTATCCGGCCTCTGTGCCGGGGTGACAGTCATTTGGCTTCTACGCCAACCTTTTCTACACACGGGATACCTACCTGCGTGGCTTTTATGTCGTGATCTTCGTAGCAATAGTACGCGTTGTGTCCCCTTAGTTGGACCCGCGTCATACGCTCATTCAAAAGATCATTCATACGCAGGCATTGGTTGCTTTAACCGTTGTGTAAAAGGGTGTTGTACTTTCCACTCCTCGGTTTTTATACCGACGGAGTGGTCACTGTCACCAAAACTCTATAAATAGAGACCCCTGTCAATGGGGAAAAGAGGAGGAGAGGCGAATTGAGGACCGAATAAAATTATCGTCCAGGAGAGAATTATCATCCAAGGAGAGGGAGAGAGAGAGAGAGAGAGCCCGGAGAGCAGGCAAAGAGAAAGGATCGACGACCTTGGCCTCGTGCGTCCAACCTCTTCTGCAACCTTCGAAGCTGCTACCTGTCTTCCACGGCACTTCTTCAACATCGTGTGGTCCAAGGGCTAAAGTGATCGACCGTAGATCAGACACCTATAGCAATTTATACCCAGATTAAATAAATTGTACTCCCACATCCTCGTATAGGATTACATTGTACAAGTTTGTTTGTAAACAGAAGGGCGCGGGTTTCGCATAAATCCCGTCATTGAAATACAATTTCATTCTTTCGTTTAATACCACAAACAGGTGTATGTCGGCTGTGTATATGGTTTAGGAATAGGAAAAGAAAAGAAAAAAATAAAAAAGGGAATATTTATACACATGGTGTTGGGTTGACCTAAAAATATTTGACTTGGTCAACACTTGGAAAAAGGGTTCTCATGTACGTATTCGAAGGGCTATGATTGCATGGTTCAAAAGTGGATGGCTAGGATTGCAAATTTCAAAATGGAGGGCCATGGTTCAATGTGGGTTGATGTTGAGGGTTACACACTCCAATAAATTATAAAAAAATTACATGAAGGAGAAATTGGTTTATTCACGTGTCGTGTCCAACGGGATGGACACCTTATTGCACTTTTGCATAAAAGTACCCAATAATTAGAAAATTGTACAAAGTTAGGTTTATGGTTTTATTTAATTAAAAAATTAATATAATTGGTGTTCTAAAATTAATTAGAAGTACATGGGGCTAAAATTAAGTGGGACAGAAGTGTCATAGACATAGAGGGGTCAGAATATAATATTGTCCTAATTTGGGTTGCACACAATGGGTCGAGATTGTGTCTCCAATTTTGATTAGAATGCACAAAGATACAAAAGTCAAATTTATTTAGAATTAAATAATAACGTCTGCGATGAATATTGTGCGACTAAAATGAAGCACAAGAGAGCATAATTATGAGTTACACAAAGGTCATAATAGAAGGCAGGCACGACTAGGACAAGGATATAAAATTTGTTGGAAGGAAAAAGCTGGGGTAGCGCTCCAATTATCGAAGCAACGGTAAGGCACAACAATGAAATAAAATCACGATAATTAATTACAACCTCAATAAATTAATCCTAAATAATACAAATTAAATTCACAATCCTACATTTCGGTCAGGGGTCCATCTAGTGGGCTTCTAGGTCTAGTCTACTAACTCATGCATTAAAGTACACTATATATAATATATATATATAAATACACATATCATACAATTATTTAAAATAACCATACACAATACTAATAATATATAAAAAGTTAAAAATATCCCCATTTTTGGAACGCGGTAGTGACAGGGGGTGTGCTAACCATCTAAGTGAATGAAATGTGAGGACAACCTTGGTACGTATGGGTAGGTGTAGGCATAATGTTCGTACTCTGAAGAGCATGGTATCTGTACATGTAACGTCCATCGTTCCGAAGAACGTAGAATCTGCATAGTATAACGTCCATATCATTCCGTAGAATATGGAACCTGAATAGTATAACGTCCATATCGTTCCGTAGAATGTGGAATCTGAATAGTATAACATCCATATCGTTCCGTAGAACGTGGAATCTGAATAGTATAACGTCCATATTATTCCGTAGAATGTAGAATCGGAATAAAGGGAGTCATCAGTCCCTGTAGCTCCGATGGATACTACGGGTACTAATGTGTGTGTCCCATACGCCTACCAGCTGTCCTCTCCGCCCAATGCAGATATACAAGTCAAATACATGACGTGCATACCACGTAACTACATGCCAAGTTTCAAGTAATTAGATAACCCTGCTTACGCACTAACCGTGATGCATGTTACACGCACCGATAGCTAGTCGGGTATGTGAACCCGCATTCCAACATCAGTTGGTCATCATGATGTGTGTAAAAGTGTCAGGGTCTAGAAAGATATCAGAATATCCTCACAGTGGTAGGTGAGTCTGCTAGTGACTAAGTCAATTACACTACACATCGACGCATTCGTCGACTGCATCCGAGTCATTCTCGGATGCGTACATTTATATGTAATTATTGCAACAAGATATCATACGATAATTTATAATTTAAATTAAAGCAAGGTATACTTGCCTGGGTCCTCAAGCTACGAGTACCAAAATCCTGCTCTCGAAGTCTCGCCTGAACGGTCCAGTGACCCTATACATATAATATAATATAATATGATCATCAGTCACTATACTAGTACGTACAGAAAACACAACTACGCTATACTTAGAACTGACGCAGGGGGGTCACAATTGGTCAACTAGCAGGGTCGCGTGTGCACGCAGCTAAGACGTAAACGTGTCATATCCTCAATTATAGTGTACAGCAAGACAACGAATTACCAAATACGCTACAAAACTAAATAACGTATAACAAAAAAATACAAGTCCTTGTTAACATGTTAGTGTGCACAAAGCCAGTTTGTCTAAACCCTAGGTCAACACAAGTATTCATATTAAATAACCAAATTTTTCTATGTGGTAAATCATTAACACTAATTTCTATTCTAAAATACGTACACTACACAATGCCAAGGGTTCACAAAACACGGTTCATACAATAATACATGAAGAAGGAAGTGTGAAGGTATACCTAGTCGATCGTGTCCGGGGGGGTGTCCGCTGCATGAGGGGGCCGATCTTCGACGGTGCACAGTAGTTGTGGCATCTACAGTGGCAGCAGGGTGGTACTCCGGCCATAACAACACGTAGCAGTAGCAGCTCCGGCAGCAGCTTGCAGCGGCAGCGGCGGTGTCTGGGTCGGCGGTGGCGGGTCGCTGACGGTGGGGGGATGGTCGTGGGAGGACGGCGGCTAGGGTGGTGGTGGTCTCCGGCAAAGGTCGGCCGCAGAGATGGATGGGTGCGGGTGATGGTGATGATGATGTTGGTGACAGTGATGTTGGTGACGGTGGTCGACGGTGCTAAGGTGGTGGCGGTGGTTGCTGATGGTGGTGGAGACGGTGAGGTGGGGATGACGGTAGTGGAGATGGCCGGGGTCGAGGTGGGTGGCTGAGGCAGCGGGGCTGTGCGGGAGAGGGAGTCGGGTGGAAGGGTGCGGGTTGCTGATGATAGTGTTGTTGATGATGTCAGTGGTGATGGTGACGACGATGGCGGTAGAGATGGTGATGATGGTGGTGGTGGAGATGGGGATAACGGTGGCCATGGAAGTGGTTGCCTGTGGTGGCGGTGGGGATGACTGGGGAAGGAGGAGTCGGGTTGAGGGTTGTGCGGGTTGGTGATGGTGATGATGTTGAGGTAAAGGAAAGAGGCAGAGACGGCCGACGGTGGTGCTATGGCGGCGGGTTGTTGTTGAGAGGGGAACAGGCGGAGGAGATGGTCGTGGCTGAGGTGGTGGGGCTGTGCAGGAGGAGGAAGGCGGTCGGAGGAAAGGGGAGGTGACCTGGTTGTGCTAGTGGCCGGGTTGATGAGGAAGGGATGAAGTAGGTTTAGGGTTTTGTTAGGTGATTAGTTGGCTGTTGTGTGGGTTTTGGGAGAGAGAGTGTAGGTGTATATGTAGGAGAAAGAGAGGGGGCTCTCCTTGGGATTAGGGTCGGCTGTGGGTATTTTTCTAGGGTTGAGGGAAGCCTCCACATGATGAATATATGGCTAAGATGATGGAGATTTGAAATGGAGGGTGGAGATATAAAGGGATAAAGTTGTATAAAGTACAACAAATAGGGAGGAAATTTTTGGTGGACCGATCAAAGAGGAGGGAGGGGTTTCTTCATGTGTTGGGTCCAATGGGAGGTGGACACCTCACTGCACTTTTGCATAAAAGTCCCTTAATAATTAAAAAATTGCACAATTAATGGAAATTGGGATTAGATGAGGCAAAACACCATGTTTGGTGTGATGTAGTGGGCTAAAATGGTGTGTGGTATTTATTATGAACCTTGAGGGTGTGAGTGGAGGTTTGGATTGGAGTTGGGTCTAGTTTTGGGTGAGGTTGGGTCCTTACACCAATTTAATTAAAATTAGTATACAATGTGCTCTTTAATTAATTGGAAATACATAGGGTTAAAATTGGATGGGACACAAGTATCATGGATGTAGTAGACTCAGAATAGAATATTTTCATAAATTGGGTTGCACAAAACGGGTTGAGGTTGTGTCTCCAATTTCGATTGGAACGGACAAAGATGCAAAATTGGATTTATATGGATTTAAAAATGGACATTTGTAACGAATATTGTGCGACTAAAATGAAGCACAAGAGAGAGTATTTATAAGTTACACAAGGGTCAGGATGTAAGGTTGGCACGTCTAGGAAAAGTGTATGAAATTTGTTTGAAGGTAAATGCTAGTGTAGCGCTCCAAATATTGAAGCAACGGTAAGGTGCACTAAGTGATACAAATATGACACAATAAATCTAAAATACTGCTTTCTAATTCTAATTGGCTCCAAATTAACCCAAGTCTCTTTATCTAAGCTAAGTAGACCTAAAATTTGGTCGAGGGGGTTTACAATCTACCCTCCTTAGAGCATTTCGTCCTCGAACTTAAAACATACATATGGTAAAAACTATTGACTGAAATTAAATGCTCCTACGTACCTAGGCCTTCGAATAGATAGGGAGAAAGCTGCCGCATATCATCCTCTCATTCCCAGGTCGACTCGTCTGGTGCATGATGCCACTATGTGACACGAACTAGAGGGATAGTCTGACCTTGCAATACCTTCTCGCTTCTGTCCAGGATCTCTACAGGCTCCTCCTGATATGACAAACTCGGCCCGACTGTGATCTCTGAGTGGTCAAGTACATGACTCTGATCTGGCATGTACCTCCTTAGCTGAGATACATGGAAGACGTCATGAACTCCTTCTAATGTCTATGGCAACGGTAATCTGTAAGCAACCTCTCTGATGCGCTCCAACACATCGAATGGTCTGATGTACCTCGGACTCAGCTTTCCTCTGCCTCCAAACTTGATGGTTCCTCGGGTAGGCAAGATTTTCAGAAACACGTGATCTCCAACCTGGAACTCTAGGGGTCGTCGATGCACGTTTGCCCAATGCTTATGTCTGTCCTATGCTGCTCGCAAGTGCCCATGGATCTTCTTTACCTTCTCCACTATACAAACAACCAACTCTGGTCCAAGAATCTGTCTTTCATCCATATCGCTCCAGCATACTGGAGAACGACACTTCCTGCCATACAATGCCTCATAGGGAGCCATCTGAATGCTCGCTTGATAGCTATTGTTGTAGGAAAATTTGACCAAATGTAAATGGTCCTCCCATGATCCACTGAAATCAAGCATGCACGCCCTCAACATGTCCTCCAGCGTCTGAATGGTGCACTCAGACTGGCCATCTGTTTGTGGGTGATACGATATGCTGAACTTCAAGCGGGTACCGAGACTCTCTTGCATACTCCCCAAAAGTAAGATATGAACCTCGTATCCCTGTCAGACACTATACTGACTGGCACTCCATGCAGTCGTATGATCTCCCTCATATACATATCTGCTAAGACCTCTGTAGACAGCCCAACTCTAAAGGGTAAAAAGTGAGCGGACTTGGTGAGTCGATCCATGATCACCCATACCGCATTACGACTACTATGACTGATCGGAAAGCCCGTAACAAAGTCCATAGTGATGTACACCCATTTCCACTCAGGTATCGGGAGCGGCTGAAGTAAACCTGCAGACCTCTGATGCTCAGCCTTGACCTGCTGACACACCAGGCACTTTGCCACAAAGCGAACTATCTCCCTCTTCATTCGATGCCACCAATAGTACTTCCTCAAGTCTCTGTACATCTTCGTGCCTCCTGGATGCATAGAGTATGGTGAACTGTGTGCCTCTGACATCAGCTCTTGACGAAGTTCTCCATTCAGATCATAGAGATGATCTCCATATCTCAAAGTCCCGTCCTCGTGTATACGCAATTCTGTCTGCATCCCGGCCTCTGTCCTCTGTCGAAGCCTCTGAAATCTGGCATCTGTTGGCAAGGCAGCCTTGATCCTCTCAACCAATGTCGATTACAACTGGAAACTCGTCAACTGGTCGTCTGCTCTGGGCATAATGACCTATATACCCAACTGTTCTAGATTTCTCAACAGATGTTGCTGGGTAGTCAAAAAGAATGCCATGGGTCTCCTATGCGTCAGCTACCATATTAGCCTTTCCCGGATGGTACTGTAGCTCAATCTCAAAGTCTGTCATCACCTCGAGCCAACGTCTTTGTCTCTAGTTCAGGTCCTTCTGAGTATAGACGTACTTCAGGCTTTTGTGATCTGTGAATATCTTCACTCGTTCTCCGTATAGGTAGTGCCTCCAAAGCTTCAGGGAAAAGATCACTGCGGCAAGCTCCAAGTCGTGAGTGGGATAGTTCTTCTCATGGGTCCTCAGCTGCCAAGAGGCATAGGCCACAACTTTCCCATGTTGCATCAAAACGCATCCTAATCCTTTCCCAGACGCATCGCAGTAGATCACGAATCCTCCGGGTCCAGAAGGTATAGTAAAGATAGGTGCAGTAGTCAGACGCTTCTTTAGCTCATCGAACGTCGTCTGACACTCCTCTGTCCAAATGAACTCCTGCTCCTTGCGAGTCAAACCGATCATCGGCTCTACGATCCTTGCGAAGTTCTCTACGAACCTCCGGTAATATTCGGCAAGTCCTAGGAAACTCCTCACCTCTGAGACGTTGGTAGGGGTCGGCCACGTCTCTACTGACAAAATCTTCGCTGGATCTACCGAAATACCATCTCCTGAGATAACATGTCCGAGGAAAGAGACACGATCTAGGAGGAACTCACACTTGCTCAGCTTGGCATAGAGCCTCTCGCGCCTCAGCGTTTCCAATACTAATCTCAAGTGTTCTCCATGCTCCTCGTAGATTTTTGAATACACCAAGATATCGTCGATGAAGACTACCACGAACTGGTCCAGGAACTAGTAAAAGACTCTGTTCATCAGGTTCATAAATACTGCAGGCGCATTCGTCAGTCCAAAAGGCATCACCAAGAACTCGTAGTGACCATAACGAGTCCTGAATGTCGTCTTTGGAATATCTTCTCTCCGCACCTTTACTTGATGATAACCCGATCTTAAGTCGATCTTCGTGAACACCACTGCTCCTGTCAGCTGGTCGAACAAATCATCAATTCGTGGCAGGGGGTACTTGTTCTTGATAATCAAAGCATTAAGGGATCTGTAATCAATGCACATACGGAATGTCCCATCCTTCTTTGGTACAAACAATACTGGTGCTCACCAGGGTGATGTACTAGGACAAAAAAATCCCTTGATCTGCAACTCCTCCAACTGTAGCTTCAACTCATCCAGTTCCTTCTTCGCCAACCGGTATACATTTGAGGATACCGGCGTTGCTCCGGGTACCAACTCAATAGTGAACTCCACCTCTCTATCTGGCGGTAGGCCTGGCAACTCCTCCGAGAAAACATCCTCGAACTCTAAAACTATCGGTGGGGGTGTCGTCTCCATAGCCATGTAAGCTCCAGTTGTCTGCCCTACTCCTTTCTCGCTGGTGCCCCGCATGTACTCGAACTCTGGATGATCTGGCGGTCTAAAAATGACGCTACCCCTCCGGCAATCCAGCATGGCATTGTACTGGCTCAACCAGTCCATGCCTAGCACAACGTCAAAGTTTGGCATCGAGAATACCAAAATTTGCGCTCTCATCTTCTGACCACACACGACTACCGAGCACATTCTAATAGTGCTGGTAACAGGTACGATGCCTCCTCCGATAAGAATCTTCTAACTCTTAGGTAAGGGGGAAGTAGCTACTCTATGCATAGCTAAGAAACTACTAGATATGAAAGATAGTGTAGCACCAGAATCAAACAACGCAGTCGCAGGTAATTATGCAACTAAAATGGTACCTGTGATAGATTCCCTTTCTAGTTCCTCCTCAATCGCTGCTAGTGCAAAGGCCTGCCCGGGCCTCTACCCTCCGGCCTGCTGTCTGGCTCGATCAAACTGTGCCTCCAGTGGGGCCAAGGGTGGTCCCCTCTGAAATCCTCCAAGTGATGGTGGACGCTGACCTCCTATCGGAGGTAGTATCCTCTGGACTGGTGCTGCTGGCCTATGTCCTGTCTGTGGTGCTGCATCCCTGCGCTTTGGGCAGTCTTGGGCTTGGTGCTGGTTCGCTCCATAAATCATGCATGTCCCCAGTCTCTTTCGACAGTCCTTCTGGACGTGCCCTCTCTTACCACAGTAGTGGCAAGTCGGAAGCTCCTTGGGCTGGTACGGTACTATCCTCTTCTGCGTCTGTGCTCCCGGACGACGGATCGGTCCTCCTGCTCTGGGCTGAGCTCTGGCTGGTACGGTTATGCTGGAACATCTTGATCCTCTGCCAATGGCCTCCTGGATCCTCGCCTCTGACAGAACCTCTTCATAAGAGATCCTCGCCTGGGTGGTGGTGTACCTCTGCAGCTAGAAAGTCAGGCCGTGATGGAATATCCTGGCCTTCTCCAGATCATTGGGTATCAAGGCAGCACCAAATCTGCTAAGTCGACTAAACTCCGTGTCGTATGCGTCTACAGTCATATTCCCTTGCTCCAGGTGCAGGAATTGGAAGTATAGGACATTCCTGACCGTAGCCGAGAAATACTTCGCATTGAAGTACTCTAAGAACTGCTCCTATGTCTGCGTCTTGCCGATGCTGCACTCTATGGAGTCCCACTAGTGATGGACGTTGCCTTTCAGTTGGGCCCTCACTGCGGTCATCCAAAGGTCTGGATGTAGCTGAGAAGCCTCCAGTAGCATCTCTGTGTTGGCGACCCAATCGGAGATCTCCTCTGTTGTCTCGCTGCCCGAAAAGGTATCCGGGCCCATCTGGTAAAACCCTTGAACAGTACCAACTGGCTGAACAGGTATAGGTGCTGGTGTGGGTGCTGGGGCAGGTGTCCACTCCAAAACTGCCATCAAGCTCTGTCTCAGGTTCTCGGTCTGATGCCACTGTGCCTGCATCATAGCCTGGAAGAATTGGAATATCTGTGGCTGTCCCTCTGGATGCGGCATCTGAGGTGGAAAGGGTGGAGGTGGTGGTAGTGGGACCTCTGGCTGCGTCGTAGGTGTCTCCTCAGATGTCGGCCTCTCGGACTGCGGCATCGGCGTAGCCCTCGAAGTCTGGCCCTCTAGGTGGTGCGTCGGGATAGTCTGAGAAGTCTGGCCCTTGTGCTGCTGCGTCGGGTCATCAGGAGAAGTCTGGTGCCAATGTATCAGCGGGGCCTGTGGGATCACCGGGGCCTGTGGTGGTGGCTGCTCTCCGGGTGGTCCCTGGGATGTCTCCTCTCTCGGTGCGGTGGCAGATGGCACTATGGTACCGTATGCCTCGCATCCACTGCGCAAGTTCATCTCGCTGCAAAAGATAGAACTATATTAAAAGAGTACAAAAACAAGCAAACAGGATACAGATATTCAAAAATACGAAGGAGGTTCAAAGACGTAATCAAAGTGGATGAGATATAGTAATTTATATCCTACCGCAGGCTCGCTGGGCATGTTACCATACCACAAGCGATAAACATGAGACCAGCATGGGCCACCACTAAAACCATGTCATGCCCCAGTCCCAAAATATACGGGAGCAGGCCACGTGGCAATGGCCAGCTAATACGGCTCCATAGGATTACCCAATTTAATGGACCCGTCGAAGCGTACTACGCTGTCCTAAAATACTAACAAGTCTAATATACTAACATACATCAGGTAATGTCTAATCTCATCCACAAATATAAATAAGGAGTACTGAAATAAATACTAAAAAAATAAGTGCGGAGTCTGAAATGTCATAGTACAATCCAGATATGTCTAATGGGAACAAACCTACTACAATGATGAAATAAGAGTACAGAAAGACAGATAAGAGAACGCGACTAGAGCATCAGCTAACTAGATAAGGATGCTCCAGCCCTAGGCGGAAGGCCTACCAGTGATCAAGAAAACTCTGATGGTAGCACCTCAAGCTCCTCCTCGGACGCGAACCTCATCTCCTGCCCGGGCCCGTATACGGTAGGATAGTAAGCCTCGACCAAATCTGGAAGGGAACCAGGTCCTCAGAGGGACGTAACAAGATACAAAAATACATGCCAATATAAATACTGAATAAAATAAAAAGGGGGTGCTAAGCATCTAAGTGAATGCAATGTGAGGACAACCTTGGTACGTATGGGTAGGTGTAGGCATAACGTCCGCACTCCGAAGAGCGTGGTATCTGTACATGTAACGTCCATCATTTCAAAGAACGTGGAATCTGCATATTATAACGTCCATATCGTTCCGTAGAACGTGGAATCTGAATAGTATAACGTCCATATCGTTTCATAGAACATGGAATCTGAATAGTATAACGTCCATATCATTCCGTAGAACATGGAATCTGAATAGTATAACGTCTATATCATTTCGTAGGACGTGAAATCTGAATAAAGGGGGTCATCAGTCCCTGTAGCTCCCACGGATACTACGGGTACTAATGTGTGTGTCCCATACGCCTACCAGTTGTCCTCCCAGTCCAATGTAGATATACAAGTCGAATACACGATGTGCATACCACGTAACTACATGCCAAGTCTCAAGTAATTAGATAACCCTGCTTACGCACTAACCGTGATGCATGTTACACGCACCGCTAGCTAGCCGGGTACCCGAACCCGTATTCCAATATGAGTTTGTCATCGTGATGCGTGTAAAAGTGTCAGGGTTAAAGAAGATATCAGAATATCCTCACAGTGGTAGGTGAGTCTGCTAGTAACTAAGTCAATTACACTACACATTGACGCATTCGTCGACTGCACCCGAGTCGTTCTCGGACGCGCACAGTTATATATAATTATTGCAACAAGATATCATACAAGAGTTTATAATTTAAATTAAATAGTAAATCAGGCAAGGTATACTTGCCTGGGTCCTCAAGCTGCGTGTACCAAAATCATGCTCCCGAAGTCTTGCCTGAACGGTCCAGTGACCCTATACATATAATATAATATAATATGATCATCAGTCACTACACTAGTACGTACAGAAAATATAACTACGCTACACTTAGAACTGACATAGGGGGGTCATAATTGGTCAACTAGCAGGGTCGCGTATGCACGCAGCTAAGACATACACGTGTCATATCCTCAATTACCGTGTACATCAAGACAACGAATTACCAAATACGCTACAAAACTAAATGACGTATAACACAAAAATACAAGTCCTAGTTAACATGTTAGTTTGCACAAAGCCAGTTTGTCGGTGGTGATGGTGACGACGGTGGCGGTGGAGATGGTGATGATGGTAGTGGTGGAGATGGTGATGACGGTGGCCATGGAGGTGGTTGCCTGTGGTGGCGGTAGGGATGACTGGGGAAGGAGGAGTCAGGTTGAGGGTGGTACGGGTTGCTGATGGTAATGGTGATGATGCTGAGGTGAAGGGAAGAGGCGGAGACGGCCGGTGGTGGTGCTGTGGCGGCGGGTTGTTGTCGAGGGGGGACAGGCGGAGAAGATGGTCGTGGCTGAGGCGGCGGGGTTGTGCAGGAGGAGGAAGGCGGCTGGAGGAAAGGGGAGGTGATCGAGTTGTGCTGGTGGTCGGGTTGAAGAGAAAGGGATGAAGTAGGTTTAGGGTTTTGTTAGGTGATGTAGTTGGCTGTTGTGTGGGTTTTTAGAGAGAGAGTGTAGGTGTATATGTAGGAGAGAGAGAGAGGGGGGGCTCTCCTTGGGATTAGGGCCGACTGTGGGTATTTTTCTAGGGTTGAGGGGAGCCTCCACATGATGAATATGTGGCTAGGATGATGGGGATTTGAAATAGAGTGTGGAGATGTAAGGGGATAAAGTTGTATGAAGTAAAACAAATGGGATAGAAAATTTTGGGTGGATCATTCAAAGAGGAGGGAGGGGTTTCTTCATATGTTGGGTCCAATGGGAGGTGGACAGCTCTATGCACTTTTGCATAAAAGTCACTTAACAATTGGGAAATTACATAATTAATGGAATTTGGGATTGGATGGGGGCAAAACACCATGTTTGGTGTGATGTAGTGGGCTAAAATGGTGTGTGGTGTTTAGTACGAACCTTGAGGGTGTGAGTGGGGGTTTGGGTTGGAGTTGGGTCTAGTTTTGGGTGAGGTTGGGTCCTTACACCAATTTAATTAAAATTAGTGTACATGGTGCTCTTTAATTAATTGGAAATACATAGGATTAAAATTGGGTGGGACACAAGTATCATGAACGTAGTAGACTCAGAATAAAATATTATCATAAATTGGGTTGTACAAAACGGGTTGAGGTTGTGTCTCCAATTTCGATTGGAACGGACAAAGATGCAAAGTTGGATTTATATGGATTTAAAAATGGACGTTTGTAACGAATATTGTGCGACTAAAATGAATCACAAGAGAGAGTATTTATAAGTTACACAAGGATCAAAATGTAAGGTTGGTACATCTAGGAAAAGTGTATAAAATTTGTTTGAAGGTAAATGCTAGTGTAGCGCTCCAAATATCGAAGCAACGGTAAGGTGCACTAAGTGATACAAATATGGCACAATAAATCTAAAATACTGCTTTCTAATTCTAATTGGTTCCAAATTAACCCTAGTCTCTCTATCTAAGCTAAGTAGACCTAAAATTTGGTCGAGGGGGTTTACAATATTATTAGTTAGTTATGTATATATGTTAGTTAGTATATATATATATATATATATATATATATATATATATATATATATAATATTATTTCTAGTTTACCTTGAGTTATACCAAGGTAATGAGAGTTGAGGTATCTTGGGTATGGGTATTGAATATCTGATGGGTATGTTAGTTATGTTAGTTGGTATAGTATTGTTATAAGTTTAAGTACATGTTAGTGTATAATGAGGTATGTATGGTTAGATAGTTAATATTAGATATTGGATTACCTTGTGATACCAAGGTAATGTCAAGGTATTAGTTTATACTCAAGGTATTAAGTTTGTATATCAAGATGGGTGTATAGGTGGTGTGATACCGCTTTTAGTTAAAAGCCAAGGTATCCACTTATCATTAGTTTAGCTAGAAGTGCTATATATTTTTATCTTGTATATGCATTATTGTATTTTTATATCTAATAACTTACGTATCTTATGATACGGTAATGTTTTGGTATTCTAGTATCCTAACATAGCTAGTATAGCCTAGTTACATAGTGTATGGATCCAATATCCTAGAGATGGACTCATACAATCTTGAAATAGCTAGTTTGACCTAGAGTTGACCTAGTTTGACTATTTTGACTTAGAAATGGCTTTATGACCTAGAATTTGACTAGTTTAACTTACTTTCATTATAAAACCTTGTATTGATGTAATATTCCATGTTTAGGTCTCTGATGCACTATTTTGGACATCTTTGATATTTTTACCGAATTACAGCCAAGTACATTCTCTGATAGTTTTTTATTTATGATATACTCTATGTCTCTTGTATTTAGTGTAGATATCATTGACTTCTTGACACGATGGTTATACGGATTGGTAAATCCGGATCTCGTCGTGAGATGTTATTCCTTGGTATTTATGGTGTATCTTGTCTAAGCCTTGTTCCTTGTTCTTCTCGTACATATACAGACATTGATTCTTTGGGAGACTAGCTACCTACCCAGTGAATCCCGTGTCATAACGTACCATGGTTGGATCCACTATACCAGTCGGGACGGGGAGTGTTAGTGTAGATATGTGATCATACCCTCCTTGTGTATGTCTTATTCCTTGAATAGTGTTAATCATACACCGCACATATGATTAACCAGGCCATAATCCTTGTGCAAGTTCCTAAGCCGATCACATGTTGAAGTTGTACTCATTCACTTAGTAGTAGTATTTCTTGTTTATTCCTATGATACTCATTTCTTGTATTTATTTTCAGTATTCCTATATTGCATATCTCTTGTACCTGTATATTGTATCTTGTATTTTTGCTCTATTTACTGTTACATAGTTTATATCATTTATTAGAACTGTTGTTAGAGATATACTTTGCTAATTTTCTTACTGGATATATTTTTTCCAGATGACACTGAGGAGTGGTATCCCACTCACTACGGGCCTTAGGACGTAGTTGTCTTAGATCCAGAGACTTTGGCTCAGGAGGGTCTCATCCAGATTGAGACAGACGACCCAATACTCGTAGCTCAATAGATAGTTTTATTTGTACTGGATTTGTCTCCAGCATTGTTATTAGTATTCTTATTATTTTAGATAACTCATTGGATATTATTTTATTTCGTGAGCTATATTTGACTCTTCAGTCCTTTATATCATATTCGTGCGATTGTTCCATCTAGTAGATCTGTGATTGAGTATTCATATTTCATTGGTGGCATTATTATATCATGATTGCTAGATAGATAGTTTACCCAAATAGTGTTCTACCGCTGATGTTGCAGCGTAGGCTGGGCGTTGTTCACTACTCGTGTCCCTTCACCGGGTGCGGGTCATGACTGGGGGTCACTAAGGATAACATGCGCATAAAATTGTACATAAGAAGATTTTGTGCATAAAGTCTCATAAAGTCTGGGGCGCAAAAAGTCTCACTAAAATAAGCTTGGCATAGAAACTAGGTTGGCGCAAAGACTAGGTTGGTGCACTCTGTCAAGTTAACCAATACGGCACAACTTGACAGAAGCGCACGGGCAAGAAAAAGCATGCTTTCAAAAAAATGCACGATCATCTATCTAAAACACAAACACAAAATCTGAGGTCAAAGCTCGACAGTCGAGGATCTCGCAAATCAATAACACAAAAATTGAGAAACCAACCAAAGCTTCGTCTCTAAGAAAACGAAAAGGAAAGAAAGGGCGCTCACAAAAATAAGAAAAGTTCACCGCTGACGAAACATAGAAAAATTGTGCCAGATGCCAAACGTGAAAAAAAAAGTGCGCTAACTGACTGTGGTGCACTTTCTCTTGGTTTCTCAGGGAAAACTTGATTAAATACGCACAAAGTGCGCCAACTAAGTTTTTTTCTCGAAAGTGCGTCACTGACTCGAGTGTGACTGACGTACTTTGCTAGGAGACTAAACGTTGCATGATTAGTATGCACGAATTATTGGAAAAGCACACCAATGTGCCCAAAGTAAAATATACATATTTCTACGCCAAAGGGGTTCTCTTGTATACTCAACACAGAATATTGTTCTTCTTCTCCAGTTAGCCATTTGGTATACGTATTGAATCAAGTTTAAGCACTGAACTAGTTGGACTCAAAATTAAGCACGGCCAAAAGCAAAGTTACATAAAATATGGTTCTCTACACTATAAGCTAATTAGTTTTGCAAAACACAAATTTTTGGGAGACAAGCCCCAGAAAAACTCAAGAACACCCACACTCGTAAAAATCCGGATCTACACCATTCCATCCACCAAATCCAAAAAAACCAAATTCTAAATATGCTTAAAATCATACAATAAATATAATGGAATATTAATAGGGATGGTTTCTCCATTTCTAATACAAGGTATACTTGCCTAAGGATGGAGGAAAATACAAGAGAGAGAAAAGCAAAAAAAAAGAATGAAGAGAGAGAAGAAGAGGTTGGGTTATATATAGCTAGGGTTTGAGATTTATACCTTGGGTTCAACTCATGACCAAACCAACCCAAACCATAAACCAAGAACCAACATAAACCAAAGAATGGGTCTAGTCTCATGCAACCAAATAATAACATGCAAGCGAGAAATATTACGCTCTTGATACTTATATTAGGAACGGGGAGTGACATCTATATCCACCATAGAAAAAATTTGCCCTCAGAATTCGAATCCAAGTAAGCTAGAGAAGTCAGGACAAGCATGATATTTTTTTACCAGTAAAACTACACATGCAAGCAATATCATCACAATACATAGGTGATCCTCTGATCACGGGATCCAAGATACAAAGGCATAATGTAGAATATACCTTTCGAATCGAACAGGTATGGGAACCAAGATTGAATATCATCTTCGCGCTCCCACATTGATTCTCCAAGAGTGTGATGGCCCTAGGCAACTCGGACAAGAGAAATAGTCTAGTTCTTGAGTACCTTCTCCCTTCGGTCCATAAGGGATACGGGTTGCTCCTCGTAAGATAAGTCGGTACCAACGACTAATTCATAGTGGTCGAGGATATGAATCAGATCTGGGACATACCTACGCAATTGAGATACATGAAATACACCGTGTACCTCATGGAGCAAAGGTGGAAGGGTAAGACAATAAGCCATATCACCTACCCGATCGAGAATGTCAAATGGCTCAACGTATCGCGAACTAAGCTTCATGCGAATCCTGAATCTAATAACTCCACGGGTTGGAAAAATCTGTAAGAACATGGGGTCGTCGTCATGAAACTCTAAAGGCTTATGATGCTGATCTTCCCAGTGACTGTACTGATCTTGCGCAACCCGAAGTCGTTCTCTGATCTGCCTGACAAATTCTACTAACTGTGTGATCATTTTGGGGTCTAACATCTTTCGCTCACCAATGTCGTCCCAAGCTAACAGTGATCTACACTTCTTGCCGTATAGTGCCTCGAAAGGTGCCATTTGAATACTGGACGGATAACTGTTGTTATACGAGAATTCTAATAAGTGCAGGTAATTCTCCCAAGATCCACCAAAGTCTAGGATACAGTCTCGTAACATATCCTTCAGGATCTGGACAGTTCTCTCTGATTGTCCGTCTGTCTGGGGATTGTACGTTGTGCTGAATCTTAACTTGGTATCCAATCTCTCGTACAAGCTTCTCCAAAAATGAGAAGTGAAGCTTGTATCTCGGTTTGATACTATGCTTACTGGCACTCCATGTTGCCTCATAATCTGTCGCATATACAAATCTGCCAACTGCTCTGTAGACTGTCCCACTCTGAAGGAGAGAAAATGTGCCACTTTCGTGAGTCGATCCACTATCACCCAAACTGCATCTCGACCAGTCGAGGATCTAGGTAAACTGGTCACAAAATCTATCATAATGTGTTTCCATGTCCACTCTAGAATAGGGAACGGGTGCAATAATCTTGTTGGTCTCTATTATTCTGCCTTCACCTATTGACATATAAGACATCACGATACAAAGTGGGCTATTTTTCTCTTTATTCCGTTCCACCAAAAGTATTGTTTGATATCTTGATACATCTTCGTACCTTCCTGATGAATGGAATACTGTGAACTGTGTGCTTCAATCATAACTTCTTGTCGGATATCCCCACTTGGTATGCATAGACGATTCCCAAACCTTAACGTTCTATCCGCATGTATTTTCAACTCCTTCTGAAGACCTGACTTATATTTTTCTCGTAGCTTTTGAATCTTTGGGTCCTCTATCTGAGCTATTTTGATTCTATCCACCAAAGTTGACTGGATCTGCAGGCTAGCCAGAACTCTTGCATCCTGTGGAAGTACTATCTCGATACCCATCTCTCGTAAGCCTTCTAGAATACGCTTCTTAGTAGCCAACATAAATTTTCTACCTCTTCCGTTAAGTGCATCAGCTACTACATTAGTCTTGCCTGGATGGTACTGAAGTTCCATGTCATAGTCTTTCAACAACTCTAGCCACCCCCTCTGTCTCATATTTAAGTCCTTCTGCATAAATACATATTTCAAACTCTTATGATTTGTGAATATCTCCATCCGATCACCATATAAGTAATGCCTCCATAGCTTAAATGCAAATACTACTACTGCTAACTCCAAATTGTGAGTTAGATAGTTCTTCTAGTAATCCATGAGCTTCCTAGAAGCGTACGCTATCACTCTCCCTTGTTGCATCAAAACACATCCAAGCCATTTGCCTGATGCATCACAATACACTATAAATCCTCCGGAGCCTGCTGGAAGAGTAAGGATTGGTGCAGAGATTAACTTCTTCTTGCACTCTTCAAAAGCTATCTGGCCTTCTGCTGACCACACAAATTTAACTTTCTTGCACGTCAACCGAGTCAAAGGTGCCGAGATCTTAGCAAAGTCTAACACAAATCTTCTGTAGTATCCTGTCAAGCCCAGAAAACTATGCACCTCTACCACTGTCTTCGAAACTAGCCATTTCTCTACTACATCTACCTTCTTGGGATCAAATAAAACTCCTGCTCCAGAAATAATGTGCCCGAGAAAGGATATATGATCCAGCCAAAACTCACACTTACTAAGCTTCGTATATAACTGGTGCTCCCTCAAAGCCTGCAGTACTATCCTGAGATGTTCTTCATGCTCCTCCTTATTATGAGAATACACAAGGATATCATCGATAAATACTACCAAAATTTGGTCTAAGTACAGCATAAAAATACGGTTCATCAAATCTATGAATACCGCTGGAGCATTAGTCAGTCCGAATGGCATAACTAAGAATTTATAATGCATATATCATGACCTAAATGTTGTCTTCGGTATACCCTGCTCCCGAACTCGCACCTGATGATATCCTAATCATAAATCTATCTTGGAGAAGACTCTTGCTCCGCTTAAATAGTCAAATAAATCATCAATCATTGGCAATGGGTACTTGTTCTTCATTGTTACCGCTTTCAATCGCCTATAATCCATACACAACTGCGTTAATCCATCTTTCTTCTTCACCAATACCACTGGTGCTCTCCACGGTGATCCACTGGTCCGAATAAACTTCTTCGCCTTCAGTTCTTCCACATATTGATATAACTGATCAAGCTCTGATGGTGACATTGGGTATACATTCTGGGATATTGGTTCTACTCCTGGCATCAACTCTATACAGAACTCTACTTCTCTAACTGGGGGCAATCCGAAAAGCTTGTCCGAAAATACATCCATGAACTCTTCAACTATCTTGGGTACCGGGTCTCCTTCCTTTGTTATTGTTGTGATTCCTCATTTATACTGGTCGCTTGCTATTCTACTAAGGACAAAATCTTCTAGACCGAGAATTTTAAACAATACTCTACCCTCACGATAGTCTATCGTTTCATGACTGTCTCTCAACCAGTCAATGCCTAAGGTAACGTCAAAGTTGCCTATAGGGAACTCAATCAACTTTGCAGGTAATAAATTCCCATATATTAAGATTGGAAATGCTAAGCATACCCTACTAACTTCTACGATCCCATTGCCAGTGAGTATATTCAGCCTCTCTGGCAATGCCTCAAGCTTTAATCTAATATGTGTCACATATTATGCAGATATAAATGAGTGCGAATCTCCAGAATCAATTAAAGTTATGGTAGAAAAAGATGTAACAAGAAAGTTACCTGCTACCACATCACCTGACGCCATAGCTTCCTCCAAAGACAAAGTGAACGCCTGCCCTTGGCCTTGTCCAGCTCCCTAGTGCTGCCTTTCCTTGTGTCGTTGTTGCGTTCTCTGTTGATCCCGTTGATGTTGTTGCCGATACAATTGATCTTGCATCAGTAACGGATGCTGAGCTAAAGGTCGTACTGCTACTGCTGGCCCTCATTGCTGTACTGTCCTTGGAGTTGGCCATGCAGGAAAATACTGTGTTGGCCCTCCTGGACTCTGTATCAATGGGCATGTGGAAACCCTATGATCGGGACTCCCACATCTCAAGCATAGTCTATTAGATGCCCGGAAAATATCACGGGTATGACCTCCATTGCCAAAATATTTATAACCCATCGGCTCTCCCCGTCGTTGTTGCTGCTGTTGATGTTGCTGCCTCGGTTGCTGTTGTCGAGTTAGTGCCATCACTGTTGAGGTCACTGGCCTCCTCTGTGTCACATCATGGATATAAATACCAGGGGATGTTGCTAACGTTCGCAGAACTGGCCCTCCCTCATGGCTCTGTCCATGAGGACTCTTTCGGTCTACTCTTCTTGATGCCATCCTCTGGGAGGTAAGCTCAACCCTCTTTGCCGCTATTAATACTGCCTTGAAAGTCTGGTAGTCATGCACCTCTACCATGTGTAAGATCTCTAAGTAAAGTCCATACTGGAACCTCAATGCTCTCTCCAACTATGTTACCACCATGGTCGGAGCAAACCTGCTCAGTTGGCAAAACTCCGTCGCATAACCATCTACTGTCCTTCCAGCCTGCTTGAAGTTAGTGAAGCTCTACTGTAACTCACACTGAGACACAATCCTAGAGTATTTTGTCCTAAATCGGGTTCTGTAATCATCTCACAAAATATGATACCTCAATCCTACCTCCATCATGGCCCACCAATCTCTTGCAAGATCCTGGAGTTGTAAAGGAACCAGGTCAACCTGTTCCTCAGCCAAAACTTTAGCTGCTGCCAAAATAGTCTCAATATCCTAGAGCCAATCATCTACGGTGATTGCATCCTTCGTGCCATCGAAATATTTGGGGTTCAGTCTGCAAAATCTAACAGATGCCCCAAAATCTGTTCTCCCATCTCGTTCTAGGGTCGTCTACAACCCTTGGTTCAACAGGACATTATGTTCTTACTGCTGAAGCGGTTATTGTTGTACCACCATCTGGTGTTGTTGGGAAGCCAACAATCCACAGATAATCTCTAACAAGACTGGGGTATCCAGTGCTGCCAGTACTGCATGAGGTACGGAAACACCTGGAGCCTGCTGCTCTATCCCATTTATCGTGGGCTCAACTTGGGTCCCTAGCTGTGGTCTTGTAGAACTTCGTTCCACTGGCAACTCCGCCTCTTTTGTTGTTGCAGCATCGGGGGAAGGAGAAGCCCTAAAGAAGATCACAAGACACAATCAAGTATATGACAAGAAAGAACAAGGAAGCAACCAATCTAGAAGAATTTAAGCTGAGTATCGAAGAGGACGAGTTCAGAATTTCAAGAAGAAGCATGATTGATTGAGACTCCTATAACCATGACACCCCACAAGTATGAGGAACAGACCTGTATGGGCCACCAATAAAACCCAGTCATGCTCCAGTATTGGAATACAGAGACGGACATGGCCAGATACCCCGTACAAGGTACTATACGTCGTAAGACGATCACGGCTGTAACTAGACAATGGGTGCATGCTACAATCAAGTCACTTAGGGTCACACGAACATCTATGTCTCAATCAATCAAACAAGAAACGGTAAACATAGAGCATATATGATAAAATAATAAGGCATCCCAAATACTTTCTCAAAATACTCTGGAGTCCAGCTGTGCAAAATAAGAAGTTGGACGAGTAGAAAAAGATATTATAGTGATCAACTGCAGTCTGATTTAAAACGATCATGTGAGGAGTGCCGGCTAACAGGTGCCGATGGCTAAACTTCCAAAGAAAATAAATATACAATGATGGGCAAGAAAGAAGAAACCCCACTCGTTATCCTCTGTGACCATGTTCCTGGTACGCACCATGAATCGGGGAAAAGTAGGCTGAATCCTTGGGTGCTGGCTCGAAACCTGGCCATGCAAAACCAGTGGGGTAAGACCCCAAATAGCAAGTACCACAAAGGAGCACAAAATAGAGAAACAGAACCCAAACAATAGATATAAGTATACATAGGTTATGTGTCGTAGGTTCTGTATCGTAGTTTAGGTCCACGGCATATCCTAGCACAAAGACCCAACCCTTCAACCAATAAGGACAAGAGTTGAACCTTCACACTATGATAGTCCATGACCTTAGACTACTAACATAATAATACAATCACAACCAAGTCCAATTTCTTATATTGGCCAATAACTTATACGGCTTGCTATTTGTGGAGTCTGAGGTTATCTCAGAAATAATGCATATTATGTATCCTCATCTCACGCCATTGCCGAACATGAGCTAACATAGCCAATAGATGAATATACAGGTATTTTACGAGTTGTACCAGTCCCTCGTAGGGCCACTGCGCTAAAAATACGGTATTAGCAGTTCCAATAATCCTATAATGAAACAGTGGCTCAGCCTTATTATAATAGGTCAAATACTGCACTCCACTAAGGCGGATGATATACAGTATCTGTGGTGGCCAGCCCACAACGCACTTAGAAAGAATCTTTGTGGGAAGGTTCGTTGGCACGATCCTGGGATACTATTTCCTCCAAATATTACTACCACTTTTAGTTGCTTAATTAACCGTATATTGTATTTTGAAATCTCAAGGCGTGGTCACATAAGAATTTTTCTTAAGATGACGTACAAAGTACGGTCATGCTAGGTACGAATCCGTGGAAGTTCAATCTGCATTCACCTGAGCATGTATGGAATAATCAATCAATATCCTAGCCACGCTTTGGTACTGACTCGCATATCATGCCTGTGCTGGAAAAATATATTTACAGTATCACGCATTTCATAAATTTGGAGGCATTCTCGATCCGCAATCCAAATTTAATCACTTAACATGTAACACGATATGTCATATCTCAGTGCACATTAGATCAGGAACTTTATCAGGAAATAATCGTATCAGCACAGATACAGTATTCGAATCCAATTATCATTGGTTCACAAGAATCATGATCACGTTATAACACGAGGCTTATTTCATGCACATAGCTGGTTAGTCACTATTCACTTAGTCTGGTTCATCAAGAAAAACTCAAGTCCAACACATATTCATGCCATGTATGAAGCCAATCTTAGCACATGGTCATGTCAAGCATGAGGTCTGATTTCTAAATCCATTCTTCCTTAGAATCATAACACGAGCAATACCAGGATCAACCATAAGAGGATGATAAGAAATACTCCAATATAGGATAAGTGAACACATAATGAAATCACTACGTGCGCGCATGGGGGTCACTAAGGATAACATGAGCATAAAATTGTACACAAGAAGGTTTGGCGCATAAAGTCTCATACAATCTGGGGTACAAAAACTAGGTTGGCACAAATATTAGGTTGGCGCACTATGTCAAGTTAACCAATACGGTACAACTTGACAGAAATACACAGGCAAGAAAAAGTGTGCTTTCAAAGAAAATGTGCGAGCAGCTAGCTAAAAGACAAACACACAATCTGATGTCAAAGCTCGACAGTCGAGTAGCTCGCAAATCAATAACACAGAAATTGAGAAACCAACCAAAGCTTCGTCTATAAAAAACGAAGAGGGAAGAAAGTGCGCGCACAAACATAAGAAAAGTGCGTCGCTGACGAAACATAGATAAAGTGCGCCAGATGCCGAATGCGAAAAAAAAGTGCGCTGACTGACTGTGGCGCACTTCAAGGTGTGTAAAAGGGCGAGCGGTCCAGAACCCAGCCCGGTCAAACCCGGTCCGAGACCCTGGCCCACGGGTCCGGGCTGGGTCGGAGGATCCGACCCTCAAGCCCGGCCCGGCCCAGCTGTTGTCGCCCACGTTTAGGTCGAGTTTAATTCGGTCAGCCCTGTTGAACCGGACCGGACCATCCCGGTTGAGGCCCGGTTCGACTGAAATTTATTTATTTATTTATAATATAACCTTTGGAGAATATTTTTACCAAAATACCACTGATTTAATGGCAATTTTTGACCTTTTTAGGGATATTTTGGTCATTTTGCTAAAAATTACCAAAATACCCATTAAACAACTCTTTTTTTAGGGTATTTGGGGTCATTTAGCCCCCAAAAATTCCTATAAATAATCCATAATTCATGAAAAATAAACACAACAAAAAATTCTCTCTCTCTTAGAAAGTTTAGAATCAAGGCCAATACAAAGTTTAGAAGCAAAGCAATTACTAGAGTCCAACTTCTTCCCTCTCAACAAATTTTTTTGTGATTTCTTTTGGAGGCTTCTAGTAGACGTTACAAGTAAATTTAATATTACAGAATATTTTTTTTCTGATTTGAGATTTTTCTTTCCTCTCTCTATCTCTCTCTTTTGGTAGAGAAGTAATTAATTTAGCACTAAATTTATTTGAAATTTTATTTTTTTAAATATCGATGGACAAGGTTCAAACCAACATTATGAAAATTATGATTATTATAATAATATGTTTGAAAATAATTATATTCCTGATTTTGTGCCACCGACACAAATGTCACCTCCTGAAGTTAGGAGTATAACCACGGCTACAAATATTGCCAATAGGAAACAAACTTTTTTATGGAAATATTATACAAAAATATTTGTCACTGATAGTGAGGGCGCACCGGTTTTAGATCCAAAAGATCAAAAACCAATACCTAAATCTACGAAATACAAGAAATGTAAGAGAGTTTACAAATGGAAAAAAAATGATGGCACGGGCACTTTAAAAAGACACTACGAAAGTTGCTATGCAAAGACACTGCAGGCTACACAAACACAGCTAAGTACCGGTGGTCAAGGATCTTCTTTAGGTAATTTTACTTATTCTTATGCTCGTAACTAGACTGAGTTAGCAAGATATATGATATATGAGGAACAGCCATTTACATTTGGTGAGAGTGATTTCTATTATAAATATGCAAGCAATACCCTTAATCCTTGTTTTACTAAAGTTTCTAGATCTACTGCTAGAGCAGAGGCTCTGAAAAAATTTCAAAAAGATAAGGTTGCTTAGAAAGAAAGTTTTATGCATGTTAGTAAATTAGCTTTAACTTCTGATATATGGACTACTAAGCAAAATTATACTTATATTTGTTTCACGGCACATTATATATATCCAAGATGGATGTTGCAAAAATGTATCATTTGTCTAAGGCTTTTAGAATTTTCACATACCGGTGCTGTAATCAGTGGCGCTATAATACAATTTGTGCGTGAATATAATATTCACAAGAAAATAGTTTCGATTTCTTTTGATATTGCTAGTAATAACACAGCTTCTATTAATGTTTTGAAAACACAATTACGCCTATATTAGAAGGTAGACTTTTTCATGTTAGATATGCTTGTCATATTATTAATTTTATTGTACAAGAATATCTTGAATTCTTTTAACTAAATTTAGAAAATCTTAGATCATATTTACATAGTTTGAACTCTTCTGCAAGTAGAAAATCTTAAGTCCAACACATATTTATGCCATGTATGAAGCCAATCTTAGCACATGGTCATGTCAAGCATGAGGTCTGATTTCTAAGTCCATTCTTCCTTAGAATCATAACACAAGCAATACAAGAATCAACCATACGAGGATGATAAAAAATATTCCAATATAAGATAAGTGAACACATAATAAAATCACTATGTGCGCGCATGGGGAACACTAAGGATAACATATGCATGAAATTGTATGCAAGAAGGTTTGGCGCATAAAGTCTCATGAAGTCTAGGGCACAGAAAGTCTCACTAAAATAAGCTTGGCATAGAAACTAGGTTGGCACAAAGACTAGGTTGGCGCACTCTGTCAAGTTAACCAATACGGCACAACTTGACAGAAGTGCGCGGGCAAGAAAAAGTGTGCTTTCAAAGAAAATGCGCGACTAGCTAGCTAAAAGACAAACACACAATCCGAGGTCAAAGCTCGATAATCGAGGAGCTCGCAAATCAATAACACAGAAATTGAGAAACCAACCAAAGCTTCGTCTCTAAGAAAACGAAGAGGGAAGAAAGAGCGCGCACAAACATAAGAAAAGTGTGCCGCTGATGAAACATAGAAAAATTGTGCAGATGTCGAAGATGATCCAAAATAAAGTACTTTTTTTTGTTCCCTCGCGAGGTCCCTTCTTCTCGACCATTTTTAAGAGCCGCTGCCGCGAAGAAAAGTGCGCTGACTGACTGTGGCGCACTTTCTCTTGGTTTTTCAGGGATAACTTGATTAAATACGCACAAAGTGCGCCAACTGAGTTTTTCTCTCGAAAGTGCGCCACTGACTCAAGGAGTGTGATTGACGCACTTTTGCTAGGAGACTAAGCGTCGCATGATTAGTATGCGTGAATTATTGGGACAGCACACCAATGCGTTCAAAGTAAAGCATACGTATTTCTACGCCAAAGGGTTCTCTTGCATACTCATCACAGAACATTGTTCTTCTTTCCAGTTAGCCATTTGATATACGTATTGAATCAAGTTTTAGCATTGAACTAGCTGGACTCGAAATCAAGCACGACCAAAAGCAAAGTTACATAAAATATGGCGCTCTATACTATGAGCTAATTATTTTTGCAAAACATAGTTTTGGGATATCAAGCCCCAAGAAAACTCAAGAACACCTACACTCATAAAAATTTAAATCTACACCATTCCATCCACCAAATCTGAAAATACCAAGTTCTAAACATGCTTAAAATCACACAATAAACATAATGGACTAATAATAGGAAGGGTTTTCCATTTCTAATGCAAGGTGTACTTGCCTAAGGATAAAGGAAAACATGAGAGAGAGAGAAAGCAAAAGAAATAATGAAGAAAGAAAGAAGAAGAGGTTGGGTTATATAGCTAGGATTTGAGGTTTAGACCTTGGGTTCAACTCATGACTAAACCAACCCAAACCATAAACCAAGAACCAAGATAAACCAAAGAATTGGTCTAGTCTCATGCAACCAAATAATAACATGCAAGCGAGAAATAATACGCTTCCAATATGTATATTAGGAACGGGGAATGACATAGAATATTTACATACGGCTTGACAGCTAAATTTTGAACCATTTTTAAGCCTCGTTATAAGATAGTGTGTGTGTATATATATATATATATATATATATATATATATATATATATATATATATATATATATATATATATATATATACAGAAATTTTACTACAGAGAAATAAATTTTAACAAAATTAACCGTAGAGAACAAAGTTTGCAAAAATTTTAAGTAGAGAACAAATACGCGTATATTAAGTGTGTTCTCCCTCGTATATAAAAAATTATTAAAAAAAGAGAACGCATATAACAAATGCGTTTTTAAATAAAAATTTATTTTTTGGGTGAAGACGCATATGGTACGTGTGTTTTCACATTTTTTATTTTTTTAAAAGAACGGGATAAAAAAAAATATGAAGCCGCCCATACTACGTGCTTATTCAAAAAAATTTAAATAAAATAAAATAAAAGATTTTTCTCAAGCAGCACGTACTACGTGTGTTTTCCATTTTATTTTATTATTTATTTTTTAAATAAAAAGAAAGCATAAAAAAAGATTTTTCTCAAGCCGCACGTACTATGTGCGTTTTCAATTTTATTTTTTATTTTTTTTAAAAGCGTAAAAAAAAAAAAAAATTCTCAAGCCGCACGTACTACGTGCGTTTTCCATTTTATTTTATTTTTTAGTTTATTTTTAGAAAAGAAAAAGAAAGCGTAAAAAAAAATTCTCAAGCCGCACTACTACGTGCATTTTCCATTTTATTTTGTTTTTATTTTTCTTTCTTTTAAAAGAAAAAGAAAGCGTAAAAAATATTTAAAAAAGAAAAAGAACGCGGTTAAAAAAAAATTTGAAGCCGCACGTACTAAGTGCGTTCTCACCTAAATTTATTTCTTTTAATTTTTTTTGCGTCGGGCGGGATTAAAGGATTTTTTTTCAATTTACTTCCGAGAATCTTGCTTCCAAAGTTATTTATGAAGTGATGGGTCACTGCCAACTTTTTTTGGCTTGTGTGTGTTTGGGGGAGGTCTTTTCACCATGTGTGTGTAGGGGGGGGGAGGATGGTAGGGGTTCGGTGGAAGAGAATTGAAGTAAGTTAGAGAACAAAGAGAGCAAGAGCAAGAAGAGGAAGAGTACTCGAAGAAGGAGGAGGAGAGCAAATTTTTAAGGTAATTTAGTTAAACTAATTCTTATATATTTTAGATAAAAAAAAAATTTAGATGATCATGTGTAGAAAAAAATAGAAAATGCTATTGAATAAAGTTAATTGTTTGATGGTAGCAGTGTAAACTTAAATGTTATTACTAAATTGAACCAGAATTTTTAATTATTCTCAAATCCTAATATAACCATCCCTCAAATCCTATCATAATCATTCGGATATTATAATTATTTTAAAGATGGAATTTTTTAATTATTCTTGTAAATAATGCAGTACGTTATGTTTATTATTATTATTTTGTTAAATATTACATATAGATGATTGGCACTTAATAGATTTCTAATTTCAGATACCTGTACTATCTCAAGGATCTAGAGATCCTAATATCAATCCACGAGATCTTTTACATGATGCGTCACAATTTTTGGGTGCATCCTTGGAGCCGCCGATGGTTCAATTAAATATCCAACCGGATCATCCTGTCGCCATCCTTAATCAAAGACGAGCACGCCCTCGTAGGAGATTACCACGTCCGGTATATCAAGAGACTGGCGAGGGTACTTCGCAGTGGCGTGGTTCACAGACACTTCGAGAGACTGGCAAGGGATGCTCTTATTGGGATTATTCACAGACACATCGGGAGATTGGCGAAGGGTGGTCACCGTGGGATGATGCGCAGAGTCATCGAAAGACTGACGAGGGATGCTCTCATTGGGAATATTTTAAATTCAAAACGAGAATCAAAATTTCTTCTAAGAAATAATCCAGGAATGTTATTAGCATCTAAACTACTATTGTCATTGGCATCTAAATAATAATCTAAATCTTTAATTAAATCATCACTATTTTTATCATCATTGCTCTTTTCAATTTGGTTTGAACAATTAGCACATATATGATTGACTACTTGATTAAAAAATGGTTGAGCACTTGAGATGATATTGCTATCAAAATTTGTTACTAGTGGAGTAATATAATTTTTTATACACGATGAACCGAAACTACTCTGAACAACATGATTCCATGCATTTTCAGAATTTATTTCGAAACAAGTATCGAAAAATATCCAGTTTATTATAAAATCATATGTAATAAAATAATTTTTAACAATAAAATTGCGTAAAATTTCTAATGTAATATTTAGATACGCTAAAAAAAATTACTTCTACCTCCTTCATAAGATAAATTATTTAGTATATGTAAAGACCCTTTCCGTTCAAGTGGACAGTCGATTGAAACGGCGCAAGTGCAACGACCCGACCCGCTTTTCTCAGCGAGAAGACTTGTTTGAGGCAAAGGATTCCAGACTTGGCCCTTCAGGAGTTCAGACTTAAACTTTCAAAGGCTCGCTCGGAGTATCGCTCGACCGAGGTGAATAACCGCTAAGGTGGGTGGCTACGATGAACTTGTCTTTGCTTAGCCAGCACACTTAAAATATGGACGATGCATGCTAGTTGCTAGGTGAATCACCACTTGCATGCTAATAAAGAATACAACGCACCTAGCTAAGGGAATAATCCGATCTTGTATTGCTTCTGTTAGAACATGGAAATAAAACTTGGCTTATAACATGGACCCTCGTATGCTACCTTTGCTTCGTGCAAGTAGACCCCGCTATGCCTCGAGTAGATCATTATGGACCCTTCGTAGTGCACTGCTTCACTTGTTTACCCTGCACGCCCATAGATTATGTCGCTCGGTATGTCCCTTTATGGTTGCACTCATCGCACTACCCCTTAGACCGTGCCAAATAAATGCTTATGTTTCATATAAAATGCATGCTTGCTTGCTTACATTGTAGTTAGTACTCGTTGCCTCATTTCAATGCTTGCCACATGAATTTATGCCACAATCAAGTAAATACTATCTTGCCTTGCATTCATCTAAGTTCCCGGGAAGACTATCGAATAGTCGTTCCGTGCAAGTATGAACCTGAAAGTATTCTGGACCGTTGGGTCGCCAAGGCATCTCTGAACTAGGGGATTGCACCATGTCAAGTTTAACTATGAATGAGAATCATGTCAAGTAAAGCAAGAATCATAGCTCGTGGAGCATACTCGTTCTGAACAAGAATCAAGAATCAACATGTCATGTCATGAATCCCGTGAATCTGAAATCCTAGACTTGCATAGTCACGGACAACTCGTGCACGAGGTAATAACATGGATTCCTCAGACGATCATCGGGGCACCGGGATCGTACCGTCCTAGGAGGAATATGAGTATTGCGTGACCAAATCGGTAGGATGCTCTCCGATTTGGGACGACATAATATATTCAATGGTCGGGCCCCTTGGTAGTGCATCCTACACTTGGATAACCTGTCTGACTCCATGAGCTATGGTAGTCTCACCATGTTTGGTCGGGATGACGGGTAACGTCCAATGAATCTTGCGCTATGCCTCATCTATGTCTGAGACTATGCATCATCCTTTATGGCTAAGCCAGTGACCTCATGTTCATATAGATAAGTCATCCTCGCTTAGCGGCAATCCACGTGCGAGTCATTGCATCGCATCTAACAATCTGAAATACCTGAACGATTATGAGTATAAGGCATCTATACATAAATTGAACAACCTGAGCAATCCATTGCAACACACCTGAGAAATCCATTGCAACACACCTGAGTAATCCGTGTAACTCATGCACCTGAAATAGAACCTCGCTCACGACACTTGTGTTTGCTTACGTTATTGCCCCTGGATTTTATTATATATGCTCGTGCTTGGTTTAACTTTGTTTGCCTTGGGCAGGGAAGGAAGAATGGTAAGTTGGTAAGTCTCGCCGTATTCCTTCTTATATCGCACGGCGCACTGCTACACGAGTTAGGTTTTCATTATGCCATGAAACTGATCCTAAGGAAATATTAGAAAGATAACTTAATATATGGTGCACGGAACCAATATAACTTGTTTGGATTTGTCGAGCGGGCGAGAAGCCTCCCCACCAGTGCATCCATGTACTGATAACCTACTAGATTGCTTGCAGGGTGCGGAAGAATCCCATTCGGTATGGAAACCCCCTTCGTGCGAGCTAAGGCATGGAGTACGCTCTGGAGCCTTGGAGCGTTGCGTCCGGAACTGAAGCACATATACAAGACATAATGTTGGAACATTGCCTATGTATCATTCCATAAATGTAGCCACTTGGCACGTTTTTACTGTTTCGAGAGAGAGAGAGAGGACTTGAGCGACTTGTAATCTCGGCCTAGCGCCGCTTGTAATACTTATTCAATATCAATAAAGAGCTTGTTTTACTTCTATACTTGTGTTATACGATGCTTCCTCTATTGACGACTCTGTGAACTTGTTACCAATCGCCTATTCGTTTCTTATTTCGCTGCACTCGGCTATCTGTGCAACTTTGTGGCTTAGGCATTTTATCGCCTGCTCAGATCATGGCCTTGCACGAGCGCAGCTTGTGCTCGTGCTGTATCACGTCCAGATGGGAAAGATCGTCCTGCGGGAGCGTTGGCGCGGTGATTCGCGCCTAGCGGGGACGGCCGATTACCTGCGGAAGATCGGGGCATGATAGTATACCTCCATGACAGTATATTATATTTATGGTTTGATCCATAGGTAATAGATAATAATGGAAAGAAATGAACTTGTAGAGAGCTGTTGCAGTTTGTTGAGATAGCTGTTACAGTTTGTGGAGAACTCTTGTGTATGTAAACTGCTGTTATAGGTGGATTTGAGGTAAAATTACTACCTGCTGCTGTTGAAGAATCTAAAGAGAGAGAAAAAAGAACCGAATGAGAAGAGTAAAGAATTATATTTGTTGGTGTTGTAGATATGAGATGTTATTTCTATTTATAAACTGAAAAGAAGGGAAGAGAAAGATCAGATATATAAATTAGTCGTTATAAAAGTAATATAGCCGTTGTAAATGTATAAACCGAAGAGAAAGAAAGATAAAAGCATTTGTTACTAATACATAAAATTTACTGTACCGATAATAAATTTATATTAATTAAATACAGCGATAGAAGTTTAGCAATTTTTGAATTTACGATAGGAATCATCAGTTGGGTTGGCAAAAATTCAGAGAACTTGATTTTCGCCAACCCAGTTGGCGAAAATCCGAACAAAAATCCGACGTGGCAAAAAAAAAATTCAAAAAAACCATATTTTTGCCAACTCGGTTGGCGAAAATTGGGTCCTGGGTTTTTTTGTGGTTTTTTAATTTGATTTTTTTATTTCGATTTTTTTGGGGGGTTTTTTTTTTTTTTTTTTAGGTTTTTTTGTGTTTAGTTTTATTTAGGTTTGGTTCTATTTTAAAAAGTTGTTGTAGCAAAAAATTTTTAAATAAATTAGAAAAAAAAAATTAATATCCAAAATAAAATATGTTATCATTGAACACAAAAAAAAAAATCTACCGTAAGAATATTACGTCTGCCGTCGAGCAGACTTTGAACGACCATAACTATTTATTTTGAAATCGTTTTTCATCAAACAATAGGTCAATTTGTATGTTTTCGACAAGAGTAACACAATTCGTGTAGAGAGAATTTTCATCCGAAGTAAGACGTACATGTTACAGGAAAAAATATAAAATATAAAACTTTAAAGTATCATAACTTTTGACTGTGAGATCGAAACAAGGTCCAGTTTGTGCCAAAATGACCGTATGAAAAAGTACTTCGGGATAAACTGTTTTATCGTTTGACGGACTTCCCAAATTTTTAGAATCTCAAAAAAATAATATTTCGACCTCCAAATTTACTTTTGGTAATTTTATTTTTTATTTTTTTACAGAAAATTTACTGTACCGATAATAAATTTATATTAATTAAATATAATGATAGAAATTTGGGAAATTTTTAAATTCTGATACATATCGAAATTTTGAAGAATTTAAATTTTGCCAACTGAGTTAGCAAAAATTTGGGAGCCCCCGGCGTTACCACCTATTCACATATGTTGACAACTCTATCAGCACCGATGCCATCTCAGGCGACGGCCAGTGCGAGCACTACTCACTGGGATAGTGCAAGCACATACCTATAAAATAAACCTACAAAAACAAAAACAAAAACAAAAACAAAAAAAAAAAATCACAAAGAAAAAATAACACAAATAAAACCCAAAAAAACCAAACCAAAGACCCAATTTTTGCCAACTGAGTTGGCAAAAAATTGGGAATCCAAATTTTCGCCAACTAAGTTGGCGAAAATATGTTTTTTGGATTTTTTTTTTTTTTTTTTTTTTTTTGCCACGTCGGATTTTTTTTTTCGGATTTTCACCAACTGGGTTGGCGAAAATCAAGTTCTCCGAATTTTCGCCAACCCAACTGCCGATTTCTATCGTAATTTCAAAATTTGCCAAACTTCTATCGCTGTATTTAATTAATATAAATTTACTATCGATACAGTAAATTTTTTGTTACTAATATGGTAGCCACAAAAGTCGACAGTGAACCATCACTTCTAAGTCACTTCGGAAGCAAGACTACAGTTTGAGGATTGAAAAAAAAAATGATTTAATTTCGCACAAAATCGAGAAAAAAAATTTAACAAATTTAGGTGAGAACACACTTAGTACGTGCGGCTTCAAAAAAAAAATTAACCTCTTCTTTTCCTTTTTAAAAATTATAACTAAAAACGCACGTATTACGTGCAGCTCCAAATTTTTTTTTCCTCCAATTTTTTTTTACGCTTTCGTTTTCTTTAAAAAAAAATTTTGGGAAATGCACGTATTACATGCGGCTCGAGAAAATTCTTTTACTTTTATTTTCTTATTAAAAAAAAATTTTAACTCATGTAGTACGTGCAGCTTCACATTTTTATTTATTTTTTTTATCCATTCACAAAAGGGATACATGCCGTAAGCTCATATTCCTATATGAATCATGCACATGTGAACCAATAGGAATGGATTCATACATCCCATGTGCACTAGTACACACCATTCATATTAGTCCACATGTGAATTGGCTCATATAGGAATATGAGCCTATGACTCATATCCTTTTTTTCCACACACACACCACACACACACACCACACACACACACACACATATATATATATATATATATATATATATATATATATATATATATATATATATATATATATAACGTTAATGTATATGATTATATTAAATACTTGTAAAAAAAATGTGTAGAAATAAATAATAATTATTTATTATTTGAGGATTGATGGATTAGAGATGTAAATTTTTGAGGATAACATAATATAAGAATATTCCTTTTTGAGTCCTCAAATTTAAAAAACTTTTGAGAAATATATATATATATATATATATCTCAAAAGTTTCCTCAATTTGAGGACTCAGAAAGAAATATTCCTATATTATGTTATTCTCAAAATTTTACATCTCTAATCCATCAATCATCAAATAATAAACATATAAATAAATAATATTAGATAGTTAATTAATTAATTGTTAATTTTTATAATATATATATATATATATATATATATATATATATATATATATAGAGAGAGAGAGAGAGGGGGGGGGGGGGGGGGGGGGGGGGGGGGGTGAGGGGGGGACATTTTGTACATTTTCATATACTCTCCAGTATACAGAAATTGCAAAATATCATTCCCAAGAAACCCTAGGAGATGCCTTATATAACCTAGCAAAATAATAAAAATAACCACAGAAGCAAGAACTGAAAAGGTTGCTATAGCAAACTGCTTTCGTTTCGGTGTTCCATGCTGAGAAATACAAGCCAAACTACCTTTCGTTATTTGATGGTTACAAATACATTTAGAGAGGACAGTTGGTTCTCAAGAGATTTGAGTTTGGAGGAGGAGCTCTCTCGGTGCTTCCTGGCTTCTTGATCTCTGGTTTTGGATTGGTGATGGTGGAGAAGTCCAGATCCTCCCACCTTGACATGCTGACCTTCTTCCCTAGGGATCGGTCGGCTCTCACACTTGGCATGGTTCATCTCTTCCATAAGCCATCGTTAGCACCTTTCTCCGTGGGAACTTGGAAAATGCATACTCGTTAGCATCAGATAAAACAGTAATGATTTGTACAGAGAATAATACGATGCATCTATCATATGTACAGGCGGTCAAGGGAGTGAAGCAGCCAAGGAGGAAGATGAGTGCAAGAGCAGTGAGCTTTGCTCTGGCAGCAGCCATTACCATTGAATAGGTAATCTAATGCAATCTTTGACTCTTGAGGAAAGGCCCTTTCACTCTTTCAACTCTCAAGAATCAAGATGAACCCTAGGCAAGGGGGCATGGACCACACTAACTTCTTAACACCTCAACACCTGGCCTTGGATTGAATAATATGGGGGTTGACTTTTGGCATGTTTGGATGTGGGAAGCCTCATGAGGATATTGAAGTTATTTCCACTCTTTGTACAAAATGCAAGAAAAATGATTTGTAAATAAATTCACGTATTTTTTTTAAGGATGAGACCAATGATTAAAGATTGTATCTTAGGCTACTAGCAAGACCCCTTCCATTTTCATTTTTGTTTTGTTCGGATTGATATTCGATACCACGCCTACTCCTCGCCTCCCATAATAGTGTTACTACCAGACAAGGTGGTAATTCTAGTATTTGTTCTTGACTACAATAATGTTATAAAAAAACATGGGCATATGTGATGGACCTGACATGACTGCTCAATTTATGAAGATTTGAACAATCACCAAGTGACGAGAACAACTTCTTAGAGCATCATTAGGTCTATCCCACATTCTAGATTCTAAATTTAAAATGTAGGAGCTCATTTTGTATAATAGTAAATTTTATTCATAGTTTCAATTTTTAGATTTTGAATCACATTCCACTCATGGAAGCTATAGGTTGGGCCTCCCAATTTCTAGATTCTAGATTGTATAATTCATTTTGTAGAATAGTAAGTCCCAATTTGGAGCTCAACTTTCTATATTCTAGATTTTATATTATTTTTTTCCTACATCAATTTTTGACCACATAATCTTTGGGACCGGAGCTCACTTTATCATTTCCTACTATTCTCGTACAAACCCAACATATTCTACATTTACATTTTTTTTTTTAAAATTGATCCCCAAATTGCATTGGAGAGTCCCAACTACTAATGATCTCTTAGGAAGAATGGTATATGTTGTTAGACATTTAAGAAAAAGGCCAACAAATATAATACTCCAATACTGTAAAACAAGATAAAACAACAAAGAAATGCCGAGCGTTGAAAATTAGATCAATAAAACTCCAATGGCTTTTATTTTAAATTTTGGTCCCCAACTACTAATGATACTCTTAGGAAGAATGGTATTTGTTGTTTGACATTTAAGAAAAAGGCCAACAAATATAATATTCCAATACTGTAAAAACAAGATGAGACAACAAAGAGATGTCGATCGTGGAAAATTAGATAGATAAAACTCCAATGGAGCATTTGTTTAATCAAATTAAATTCATCGTAACATAATTATTATCTTCTACAAAGTCGTATTTATTAGAAAATACCTAACTAAAATCCTAAGAAACCAAATCTAATAAACAAGAAGAAAAAACAGTTGGATAAATATGAATTTTAAATACAAAGTCGCATCCAAATTTTTCCAAAATTCAGCCTAAAAAATATTCAAATAGCTTCGACTAAGGTTAGATTAAAATCCATCAAAACTATCCCAAAAATATATTCGAACCTATCTTTTTAGGTGGTTTGTCTGTTTAGGACTAAATCGCTTCTGCATCAGATCTCTTCTCCTGTAGAGAACTCGACTCGAGTTTTTTGTGCCACCGTCTGGGTGAAGTGTCTCGTTATCAATCATCGCAAAGCTTATCGAGGCCTCCGCTCCCAAACAAAACTTTTGTTTATTCAACACTATGAATGGTCAAAATCCACTTGATTGAAGATTGTCGTCACGTCCAACCGACATCACCTCATTCTAAAAGCAATCTCCACGAACATTCATAACTTTGCGCATGCGTTACTCGTAAGAAAATCTGTAGCAATTTGCATCATCTCGTATTAGGCTTTTGCATTCGCTCCCGAACCTCCTCATAAACTCCATGAAAAAAACTGTCATGTATGTCGCATTTGTCGCCAAGTTGCCGCCATATCTAAGCAGTCAAAACGGGTTATATATCGGTTATATAACCGATATATAATGGTATCGGTCCTGGACCGATATTTTTTTGCAGAAATATCGGTAAAATATCGGAACCGATATTATCGGCCGATATGACCGATATTGTTCGAAATATCGGTTTACAAAAAAAAAACCGATTTCTCACGGTCTTGGTTTTGCTACAGAAAAACCGATATTGAATGATATGACATTCACATCAATGGAGAATGGAGATTACATCTTCTGCCATCAAAATCTTCATGCATCAAACTTATTCAGAGATGTAGTTCCTCAAGTGATCTCCTTTATCTTGGATCTCTTGGATTTTTCGACGATATGTATACTTTCTGCATATTTTATAATAAAAACTATTAAGTGTATTGTTCATATATAAAAATTGTGTTAAAAATGCAAACCGATATTTACCGTTATAAAATCGATATATCGGTGATATATCTATAACTCTACTGGACCGTTATCATGAAAAAACCGTTATTAACTGCATAGCGCCATATATCTCCCTAATCAGCTTCTTCCTACAAAATGTACAAGGGACGCAAAACCGTCTCCTTCCGTCAAAAATCGCCGTAGATGTAGAAATCGTCGACTACCTGCTTTTGACGAAGTTGCTCCCGTGCATCTACAGAATCCCCGTCTTCCGCATAATGTTCCTTAATATATTCCAACATTAGCATCTTGTGATCGAGCATTGCTAGCAAAGAAGCCCTCCACAAAGTGTATGGGCCACCCGATTGGAAATACTATTTTTGTGCACAAGCGTGTGCAAAAATCTCAACTAGTGCTTCTAATATTCAAATGTGTCGTCAAGCCCAAACAACATGACCAACACTCAAATGTGTCTTAAACGTCGTCTTCCACTGGTCCTCGGTGGTCGGATGCATATTTGTTGGTAGCACATTCGTACATCTACCTTAGAGAAGACGTCAGCTACACACAATTGATCTAACAAGCCATCCAATCGCGACATCGGAAACGTGTAGCCAATCATGATTTTGTCAACTACGCACGGACTAATATATTTTCTAATATTCTGCTTCAAGTTCTCCACATTCTCCCCAAGGATCTTGTCCTCACATGGACTCATGTAATAGTATGGCAAGTTCGGCAAACTTACCCTAGGAACAAGATCAACGCCTTGCCGAGTGTCGCACATGGTTCGTAGCCCTCCAGGAAACTCCTCCAGATAATCATCGAAAACCAATCATCCCTCCACTGGAATCACTCCTCCCTCCGTCGACTCTTCGGCCTCTGTGTTTTCCTTCACTTGCAAGCCATACACCCCATGAGCCTCCTTGAAGTCCACTTTAGCTTCCTTTATAGAAACCGACAAGGACGAAAAAATCTTCCCATCCTTTTGTAAAGATTCGGTTTAGATATTTTTCTTCAATGGTTTAAGCATATACCTCCCCCATCCTTCCCAGCCGATACTTGTCGCATACACCGTGCTTTGCACCTACCTCACATTGCCACAACCTCAATATATAACAAACATATAGTCCATCCATCACACCGCAATATATCTCATCTCAATAAGTGTATATAGAGAAAGAAATTCTACAATGCTCGATCATTTTGACACTCGCCACTTTCCTCTCCCTTCCAATAGAGTACGGATCTGGGTGCTTCTCTAGCGCCAATCATGTAACTTCGACCACCTACCTGCTGATGAGGTTAGATGTCGTCGTCAATCACAACCACAATCTTCTACCATTGATGGTATAACGGATTAAGAATATGTTGTCCCTTTGAGTAATCTTCGTGTCTGGGTGTTCGCACGATCATCGTTCTAAAAATCGGTCTAGATGGTGCCTAGGCGCTAAGCGGTCAGTGCACGCCTAGGTAGCCGCCTAGTGCCACCCGACATCTGACTATGCATGTTTTGAAATTTTATGGACAATTACCGCAATTTTTAGCATAATTTTTTTTGTTTTTTCTTTTGTTTTTTTTTTCTTTGGAACTGCCTAGGTAGACTAGGCATCAGGTGCCCGTCCGACTAGCACCTAACGACTTTTACAACCTTAGACATGATCTTCGTTGTCACGCTACATAACGACTTTTACTTCTTGGATTCCTCCCTACGACCATCACGTTCATAAGCGTAGACGTCATCGAACTAATATCTGTCACAGGGAACGATCGCATCTGCCAACGTCATCCCAGTCGTGAGGGCACTCTCAGTTAGTCGGCATGTCACCGCCGCAATCGTCATTACGACTCGTCTCCCTCATAACAGAAACCTCAAACTTCTTGTTCGTGCTAAACGAATTCACACGAGCCTTCTGTGTACAATTCCTGTATCGATGCGTGACCCTCCCTAGAGCTTGTGGAATTGCTCGCCCCGACACAACTTTTGGATTCAAACTACGTTTCTCGATATTTCTTGGAAGCCTATCGTACGTTCAACTCGTTGGGTGCGTAGATTCAATCCCCTCGAAGAGACTTCGATGTGCAGGAACATCGGAAAGAGACCTTCAATCCCTTGAACTTCGTTAAGGTGAAGTTCGATGTTGTCGTCGTTGGTTCCTATGATCTCTCTCAACACGTCGAGGTTCTTATACCACCTGACATAATATGGAAACTCCAATCGTTGAACCAACAACCTAAGATATAAGGATTTGCACCTCAATTCTCAAACACTACAATTAAATAGATAAAACTTGCATGGAGCAATTCATTAATCAAAATCAAATTCATCATAACATATTTGTTCTCTTCTACAAAAAATTTTTATAAGAAAAAACCTAACTTAAAGTATTAAACCTAATCAAACTAGGAAATCAATAAAAAAAAATATAAATAGAAAATCACATACAAATCTTCCGAAAAATCAGCCCATTCTAAAAGATTTCACAAAAAAATGATCAAAATCCATCAAAATTAACCAAAAAATTAGAGTTGAACCTATTTTTGGGTGGTGGTTCGCCTGTTGCGGACTCATTCTAGTCCGCATCACAAGACGTAGACACGTGATGCACGTGAATGCTCAATTTAGTGAAGTGTTTAACACAATCACTAAGTGACGAGAGAATTACATAATATGTATATGTACATAAAATTTTAAGAACAAGGCACAAAAAATCAATTTAAGTGCTATAGCTACATTTATTCTTATAATTCTGCTTAAAACTGATTTTTTTTTAATGCAATTATTGCACTTATCTCAGTCTTTTGTGAAACAAAAAATTTTGTTTACATAATTCTGAAAAATGTGGAATATTTTTTATAACTTAAAGATTTCAAATATCTTAAGAATCTGAATTTCTTCAAGTGTTGGCCTTCATTGTTTTCTGATAGATATCACGAGATTATGCTGAAAGGATTATGGGAAAGAAAAAGATAAATAGTCATCTAAGTTTAAGATTACAAAATACAGCTTAATTTACACGAGCAAGAAGCATGATCGGATCAAAAAATTTGATAAGTAAAAAACTTACTTGAGGACAACAGCACAACTGTTAAACCTTCCCTGGAGACAAAAATTAGGCAGAACTGGAAGCGCCTTCAACACTTGTAGGATAACACACCTCAAATTGAAGAATTATGTTGCAAGGGCAGAACCACTAGTGTTCCAACTGTTTTACTTTGAGCCTTTCCACCATCTGACTTCCCCCGTGCTATAGAAAGAGATCTTACCACAACATGTGCCTAGAAAGTTCCTCAAATTCAGCATATATAATTCTGTGACGCAACTTGTTGCACTCAAGATGACAAAAACACATGCTCATTCAGGTAAGCTTTGCAAAGCAGATCCAGTACTCCAGACAGTGAGCTTAATTGACAAAGTCAGTAGAAGAACCATACTAACACTTTCAGAATTATTCAGGATCTTACTTCTGGACTTGTATGATATCTGTAAGTCAGGCATTCCCTTCTAATGAGGGTCCTCAAGAACCTCTAGTTAACTTTTTCATTCACATCTTTGAGCTCGAGCGATTTCCCAGATTGGATCATTATTTTGATCCAGAACAGGCCTATTCTTTTGATTGGTGTTTACTATTGCAACCATGAACCTCTCATTCTGGAGGGTGTAGAGGTACATAGCCTGCTCATCCTAACAATTGCCAACATAAAATAGAAAAAGATGCTAGTTAGAAACCACATAGTTAATATACTAGAAAAAGTTATCAGGAATAAACAAAATATGTGATCAACTAAAAAAGTTGTTTAAAGAGTGGAATGTGAAATGATACTTCAACAATAAGTTTTTCATTACTTCAATTTTCAAACCGACTCCAGACAAACATAATAAGCTTATGGACAAAAAAAAAAAATTAGAATTTTTAGTTCAATTCTAGAATCAACTTTATTGGTTTACCACATATTATGTAAAAAATCTATATTGTACTGGGCGCTAGGCGAGGCGAGGCGACAGCATACCCACCTAGCCCAGGAGTTGCCTAGGCGCGCGTCCAGGCCACAGAAGATATTTTGCAGAAAAAAATCTTCAGTTATGTGCAGAGTGTAAATAGTGCAATTATGTGTAGCACCCCGTTCCCCCTATTCGGGGAACGCGGCTAAGAAATACTTGGTATCGTTCGATCGGGACAGATTGAATCAAGATCATTTCCTCGTTATGGATTGGTTTCTTCGGAATCATGTCTCACATTCAACGGATCGTGCCTCAAGGAGGCAGAGTCGAGAGGGGCCTTTCCGTTGCGCTGGTTTCTTTGCCCGTTTTCGATGTCGTTTGGTTGGTTTCTTGTTGGTTTTGTGCCTTGCGTTTTCTTGAACGGTTTCGATGGATTTCATTGCCTTCGTTCTTTACATTTCGCATTTCGTATCGAACCATTGGAGACCGAAAGAGGAAATATTGATCATTTGTTGGTGCGTGCAGGTGATCGTGTAGGCGACGTGCAAGCGGAGTTTTAAAGATCTCCCTTTTCTCTCTTTTCCGAATCACCAACTGGTGAGTGACTTTACTTCGATTAGCGTCCCTCTTCCAAGTCTTCATTCCTAATAAATTGACTCGTTTGTGCATCCCGATCAATGACCAAAAGAATAAAAATTGAGTCAAGATAAAAGAAGTAGACTTGAAATACTTGTAATGCTTGTCACAAAAAATTCTCAACGGTCACATTGTTGCGTGCTTGTCCGCTATACATGCAGCTATTTTATGTTCAGTTGTAGTTAGAACTTATTCATCTATAATTGTTCAATGGGTGGTACATAACTTGTGAATTGATCATATCAGCTAGTAGACTAAGCCATCGCACTGTGCTAAAGTAGTTTTGTTCATGTTGATATCTTAAAATGCTTCATATGTTAATTTAGTGTTTAGATCGTCAATGGTCATAGACAACTTGTGCACAAGGTAGATGCTCCTGCGAACGGTCGCCGGGGCACCGGGGCCGATTCGTCCCGGGCGGAACCAAGGTTGCAAAAAGCGCTAGGCGCTAGGCGGGCGGACAGCTGCCGCCTAGCGCCTAGTCCGCCTAGGCGGTTGCCCAGGCGGCCCCCTAGATTTAGACGGTTCAAAAAAATAAAATAAAATCTAAAAAAATCTACTGAAACTTGCAAAAAAGTCCATACAATCCTAAAATATGTATAGTTGAGCGTCGGGGGACTAGACGGGTGCCTAGGCGGGCATCGGGCGGGCACCTGGCGCTTAGCGCCTAGGCGGCCTAGGCGGACGCCTTTTAGAACAGAGGGCGGAACAACAGTTAGTCGTGCTAGCAACTTAGCACGGATGAGGCGGGAGTTTGTAGCGGGGCTCGCTACCTGCGTTGCAAGTATCGTCGTCTACCCAGACTATACTCCATGACGGCTAGTCAAGACAGTGATCCTTATGTATATTTAATCTGTGCAGACTAACTATGTCTTCGTGGCAGGGAATGTCATAGTAAGTTTTGTACAGGTGGTTCAGACGGTACAGGTAAAGTCACCGAACGATGGCACATTTTGTTATGTCATTCCCTTCTATCGTATATAAAGAATTGAACTGAGGCAAAATAGAAAGATCACATAATAATAATGTTGCATGTTCACATGAATAAAATATCGATTTTGGTATGTTGGGTTAGCTCGTCCTCACCTGTACTTTTCGAAGTACTGACCCTCGTTGCAGGAGGTTTCCCGAGCTGAGGCGACGCGGCGAGGAGCTGAAGCTTCCCCCAACCCTCCACTGATCTGGCGCGTTCGTGTTTTGTGACTTTTGGAGCTCAAGTACATAATCACAAGGAGCCCGCACATATCTTTTGAAGCTCCTAGGCGATGGTGCTAACTCGCACCCAATGTGGTTTGCACATTTTGAAATATTAGTAAGGATGTAATGTATGGATAGGCTATCTCATTTTGCGTCCAAGTTGTAAGCCTGTGCGGCATTCCTATTACTTTTGGGTCAAGAGTCTGTAACCAGATTATCATTATCAATAAAGAGAACTTTTCTATATCTCAATGTGTGATATCTTATTTGCGTACTCTGTTGCATGTGTTCTGAAATATATCATTATGCCTAGGCCTTGTGCACGCGCGCCTTACGCGTACACGGCATCACGTCCGGGGGACGATTATCGATTTAGAGGAAAACGGGACGTGACATATTGGTATCAGAGCATAGCTTCAGATCCTTTGACCTTCGTTTCAGAGAGTTTTCTTGAAATGACCTTGTCCCTCCCAATCAAACTCTTAAATTCGCTTGGCCAAAATAAGATGCGTTCCATACAGTGAGTCCATAATATATTTTGAGACTGATACAAATTACTTTTCTTTAAAGGAACGGCCTCAGAGCCGGATGCACAAGCGCAGATGGTAGCGCAGGTGCAAGGGAGCAGTTCCGACACTTCGGACAGCTCGGGAAGTCCGGCAGCTGCGCCCTCTGTTGATCCGTTCGAGCGGGTGATGCGTTTAATGGAAACGCAACAGAGGCAGGCAGAACTACGTCAAAGCCAATTCGAGTCCCGGATTGAGGCTCAATTTCAGGCGCAGCGGACTCAGGTCGAGGCACGGCAAAAGCAAATGGATACCTTGCAAACAATTATGACGACACTCGTCGCCAGCAACAATTCTGCATCAGCGGCCACCGCGACAGTGCCAGTTGTAGCCGAAACCGTGGGACTGCAAGGCTCTCAGGAACCTCCGCCCTCAGACGAAAAAGGCTCCATCCTGCAAATATCAGAGTTTAAGAAGATGTGTCATGCTACCTTCAAAGGGACCGAGGATCCCTCCGTGGCATCGGATTGGCTGGTTGAGTTGGAAGACCACTTTGAAGTGCTTCGCATGGATGAAACAAAGAGAGTCGCGTGCGCTCAGCTTCAGCTCCGTTTAAACGCACACGATTGGTGCGATGTGCACAAACAAGCTATAATGAGTGAAGATGACAGGACGACTATCTCTTGGTCCGTGTTCCGTAAAGCCTTCGAAGAGGAGTACCTTCCACCCGCCGTCCGTCGCGAGAAGGAAGATGAGTTTACACATCTGCAACAAGGAAATATGACAGTGCGGCAGTACGCCGCGGAGTTCAACAGGCTTGCAAAATTTGCTAAGTCTCATCTCTGTGACGCTGAAAGTCAAGCCCGAATGTTTGAGATAGGACTGCGACCTTCTATTCGTGTCCACGTCGTCGTCCCTCAGTACCGTACAATACGGGAGTCCCTAAACCATGCCCTCTCCCTAGAGTCGCAGTGCCCCCCAGTTCGCATCGGCGTTGTGCAAAATTTCCATCACAAGCGCCCTAGCAACACAGGTGGTAACAATGCGCACAAGCGCCACAATAACGGCGGCTCTCAGGACCAAGATCCAGGGAAGAACCAGGGGCAACCTTGTGCCTACTGCCACAGGCCAGGGCACCATGTTAACGATTGTTGTATTCGAAAAAGGGGATGTTTCGTTTGTGGTAAGTTTGGCCACGTAGCTCGTGATTGTCGGGATCGCCCCAACGATCCCCCTCCGCGCCGTCAACAGCAGCAGCATCGTCCGTCTCAGAATCATGGTCAGGCACCTCGAGCGAACCAAACGGAACGCTAAAGGTCAGGTCTATGCTCTGACTCGGGAAGAGGAGTTCGCATCAAACACGACGGTGCCAGGTATATTACTTTTCAATAATGTACCTGCTCGAGTATTGTTTGATTCTGGTGCCACACATAGCTTCATTGCGACGGATTTTGCCGCCGAGAACACACTTCCTATAACACCGCTAGGCTTAAATCTTAGCGTCCGTACTCTATCGGGCGTGGATTTGCTTGTCACTTAGTTTGTCGTGAATGCATCATTTGCATCGGTGGAAGGAAATTATCACTTGATGCGATAGTCTTAGACATCAGGGACTACGACATCATTCTAGGGATGGATTGGCTCGGCACTTGCTCGGCTACCATTGATTGTGCGGAAAAAAAAATCGTGTTTCGTCTACCTGGCGAGATCGAGTTTTGCTATGGGTGCAGTCCACGGTCAAGAGCGCTGAATGCTTGCATGGTGATCTCTGCAATGTCTGCTTGACAGATGATACATTCTGACTGTGATTGCGCAAACGTTGAGTCTACTTCCATTGTGGCGGATTTTCCTGATGTGTTTCCCGACGAGTTGCCCGACATGCTGCCCGACAGAGAGATCACTATTGATACATTTCCAGAAACTCGACCAATTTCCAAAGCTCCGTATCGAATGGCCCCGGCAGAACTAAAAGAGTTAAAGGTTCAGTTGCAAGAATTGCTAGATCATGGGTATATTCGTCCGAGCGTGTCTCCGTAGGGTGCACATGTGTTGTTTGTAAAGAAAAATGATGGCTCGATGCGGCTCTGCATCGACTATCGTGAATTGAATAAAGCCACTGTTCGAAACAAGTACCCCCTTCCCAGGATCGATGACCTCTTCGATCAACTATAAGGTGCGACGGTATTCTCGAAAATCGATCTTCGCTCAGGTTACCATCAGCTCAAGATTAGGCCGGACGACGTGCCAAAATCAACCATTCGCACTCGCTACGGCCACTATGAGTTTTTGGTAATGCCATTCGGATTAACCAATGCCCCTGCCGCCTTTATGGACTTAATGAATCGTGTGGTCCGGCCATATCTCGACAAGTTTGTAGTAGTGTTCATTGATGATATCTTGGTATACTCGAAGAACAGAGAGGAACATGCAAAGCACTTGCGGACCGTGCTACAAACTCTTCAGGACAACAAGCTATACGCAAAACTGAGTAAGTGCGAATTCTAGCTAAGCAGTGTATCTTTCCTCGGGCATATCATTTCTGCGGGAGGCATTTCAGTCGATCCAAAGAAAGTTGAAGCCATCGTCGAGTGGAAGTGGCATGCATCCGTCGGTGAGATTCGAAACTTCCTCGAGCTAGCGGGCTACTACAGGCGCTTCTTAAAGGACTTTTCCAAGTTAGCATCATCTCTGACTCGCCTCACACAGAAGGGAGTCGTGTTCGAGTGGTCCACCGACTGCAAAGCCTCGTTTAAGGAGTTAAAGCAACGCCTCACCTCTGTCCCACTACTTGCACTACCAGACGAGACCTCAGGATTCCAAATATTCAGCGACGCGTCGGGACAGGGCTTGGGATGTGTACTCATGCAGCAGGATAGGGTGATAGCCTACGCATCCAGACAACTGAAAAGCACGAGAAAAATTATCTTATGCATGACCTGGAACTAGCGGCAATTGTGTTAGCGCTAAAATTGTGGCGACACTACCTCTATGGAGTGGCTTGTCCAATTTACACTAATCACAAAAGCTTGAAGTACTTATTCACCCAAACTGACCTTAACCTACGACAGGGGCGTTGGCTAGAACTAATTAAAGATTATGACCTGACGATCGACTACACACCTGGTAAGAGAAATGTTGTAGCGGATGTGTTGAGTCGAGTGTTTGCGGGATCCCTGTCCGTTGATCGCAGGTTACAAAGGGACTTAAAGGAAATAGGCATTGAACTCCGAATTCGATATCGCGGCGCGCAAGTTGCTCAGATGCGATTCGTACCCAACCTGTTAGAGAGGGTCACATCTACTCAGAGGGACGACAAATTCCAAAAAAAATGCGTGAGCAGATTCTAGCGGGGAAGGCAAAGGACTTTGCAGTAGATGAGAATGGAGTGTTGCAAGTTAAGGGAAGGCTATGCGTCCCCAACGACACAGAACTCGGAAAGAAAATCCTTACGGAAGCTCATTATACAGCCTATACGATCCATCCCGGGAGCATGAAGATGTATAGAGACCTTCGCACTATTTCTGGTGGCACGGCATGAAGAAGGATGTGGCGCTCTTCGTGTCGCAATGCATAACATGTCAGAGGGTGAAAGCAGAACATCAGAGACCGGGCGGAGAGATGCAAAATCTTCCTATCCCGGAATGGAAATGGGAGCACATAAGCATGGACTTCATTGTTGGCTTGCCAAAGACGCAACGGGAGAACAACGCAGTCTGGGTCATCGTCGACCGGTTAACCGAGTCAGCGCACTTCATTGCCATTAAAGTTACTTGGAGCATCGATCGCCTCGTCCAGACCTACCTTGATGAGATAGTTCGGCTGAACGGACGATTCCTATCACGTTTGATCAGGTACTTGAAGACATGTTGCGTCTCTGCGCAATCGACTCAAAGTCAAGTTGGGACGTCCACCTACCGTTGGCCGAATTTGCATATAACAACAGTTATCAGTCCATCATCCAAATGGCTCCGTATGAGGCTCTGTATGTGCGGAAGTGTGGGTCACCGATCTGCTAGGATGAAGTTGGGAAGCGACAAATCCTTGGGCCGGAACTAGTTGAACAAACAGTCCAAAAGGTTCGGTTGATCCGAGAGCGACTAAAAGTAGCACAAAACCGACAAAAGAGCTATGCCGACATTCGTCGTCGACCCCTTGAGTTCTTTGAAGGTGACCATGTATTTTTAAAGGCCTCGCCCATGCGAGGAGTTACGAGATTCGGAGTAAAGGGGAAGTTAAGTCCGAGATTAGTTGGCCCGTTCGAAGTCCTCAAACGAGTCACTTCAGTTGCCTATCAAATTGCATTGCCACCAGCCTTGTCAGATGTGCATGATATTTTCCATGTGTCACAGCTTAGAAAGTACGTGCATGACCCGAACCACGTGGTAGATTTCGGTCAGCTGGATCTACAGGCAGACTTGTCGTACGCCGAAGAACCCGTTCAGATCTTAGATCGTAAAAAGAAGCAGTTACGGAATCGGACAGTCTCGCTAGTGCGCGTTCTTTGGCGGGAACCACTCGGTCGAGGAATCGACCTGGAAACTCGAATCAGACATGAAAGAAAAGTTTCCCTCACTATTCCTTAGGGGTAGGTTCTATTCCTAAGTTTCAAGGACGAAACTTTTTGTTAGTTGGTTAAGATGTAGCGTCATGTTCCCTCTATTCGGGGAGCACGGCTAAGAAATACTTAGTATCATTTGATCGAGACAGATTGAATCAAGATCATTTCCTCGTTATAGATTGGTTTCTTCGGAATCAGGTCCCACATTCAACGGATCGTGTCTCAAGGAAGGACTTGGCGGCAGAGTCGAGAGGGGCCTTTCCGTTGCGCTGGTTTCTTTGCCCGTTTTCGATGCCGCTTGGTTGCTTTCTTGTTGGTTTTGTGCCTTGCGTTTTCTTGAACGGTTTCGATGGATTTTATTGTCTTCGTTCTTTAGATTTCGCATTTTGTATCGAACCATTGGAGACCGAAGCAGAAGATATTGATCATCTGTTGGTGCGTGCAGGTGATCGTGTAGGCGACGCGCAAGCGGAGTCTTGAAGATCTCCATTTTCTCTCTTTTCCAAATCACCAACTGGTAAGTGGCTTTACTTCGATTAGCGCCCTTCTTCCAAGTCTTCATTCCTAATAAATTGACTCGCCTGTGCATCCCGATCAATGATACCAAAAGAATAAAAATTGAGTCAAGATAAAAGAAGAAGTATGCTTGAAATACTTATAATGCTTGTCACACAAAATTCTCAACGGTCACATTGTTGCGTGCTTGTCCGCTATACATACAGCTATTTTATGTTCAGTTGTAGTTAGAACTTATTCATCTATAATTGTTCAATGGGTGGTACATAACTTGTGAATTGATCATATCAGCTAGTAGACTATGTCATCGCACTGTGCTAAAGTAGTTATGTTCATGTTGATGTCTTGAAATGCTTCATATGTTAACTTGTGTTTAGATCGTCAATGGTCATGGACAACCTGTGCACAAGGTAGATGGTTCCTGCGAACGGTCGCCGGAGTACCGGGGCCGATTCGTCCCGGGCGGAACAACAGTTAGTCGTGCTAGCAACTTAGCACGGGTGAGGCAGAAGTTTGTAGCGGGGCTCGCTACCAGCGCTGCAAGCATCGCCGTCTACCCAGACTATACTCCATTACGGCTAGTCAAGACAGTGATCCTTATGTATATTTAATCTGTGCAGACTAACTATGTCTTCGTGGCAGGGAAGGTCATAGTCAGTTTTGTACAGGTGGTTCAGACGGTACAGGTAAAATCACCGAACGGTGGCACATTTTGTTATGTCATTCACATCTATCGTATATAAAGAATTAAATTAAGGCAAGATAGAAAGATCACATAATAATAATGTTGCATGTTCACATGAATAAAATGTCGATTTTGGTATGATGGGTTAGCTCGCCCTCACCGATACTTTTCGAAGTACTGATCCTCGTTGCAGCAGGTTCCCCAAGCCGAGACTACGCGACGAGGAGCTGAAGCCTCCCCCAACCCTCCACTGATCTGGCGCGTTCGTGTTTTGTGACTTTTGGAGCTCAAGTACATAATCACAAGGAGCCCGCACAAATCTTTTGAAGCTCCTAGGCGATGGTGCTAACTCGCACCCAAGGTGGTTTGCGCATTTTGAAATATTAGTAAGGATATAATGTATGGATCGGCTATCTCATTTTGCGTCCAAGTTGTAAGACTGTGCGGCATTCCTATTACTTTTGGGTCAAGAGTCTGTAACCAGATGTTCATTATCAATAAAGAGAACTTTTCTATATCTCAATGTGTGATATCTTATTTGCGTACTATGTTGCATGTGTTCTAAAGTATATCATTATGCCTAGGCCTTGTGCACGCGCGCCTTACGCGTGCACGGCATCACGCCCAGGGGACGATTATAGATTTAGCGAAAATCGGGACGTGACATAATGTTATATATAAGATATTAAGAAGCAATAACAGCTGTATAAAAGAACAGATGATAACTAATATACACAAATAACGAGAACAATTGATAACTAAAGCAATATGTAATATAATAAGCATTAACCAAATAACCAATAAGCAATATAATAAGCCTAAAGTAAGCATTAAGCAATATAATAAGCATTAACCAATATTCAACATCAAGTAATAATAATCAATATTCAACAACCGCCTAGGCGCTTCTATGTATTCCCCTGGTCGCCTCTAGGCACCCGCCTAGGCGCCCGCCGCCTGACACGGGGTTTTCTTCTCCAGGTCGAGGCGGGCTTCCCCCAACCTGCTCGCCTTGGCCGCCTAGGCGCGCCTAGCCGTCGTCTGTGACAACATAGTGTAAAATAGAATAAAAACATGTATCAGGGTCCTAATTGTACTAGGAATAGAAGTTTATTTGCTTAAGAAATATTTTCCAATTTGGTATCCTATTTGAACTAGATTTCATTTCTATTACAGTTTACAGCCAATAGTATTTGTGATAAGATTAGTAATATTATTCAATGTTATTATGTATTGGCTGAAACCAATATGTTTTAAGAAGTTTTGGGTTGGGACTGGAGGCGCTCCAAAAGCACCATAAGTATTGAAACCAACTTATTCAAAACCACTGGAGCCCCTGAAACTGCCAAAACAGTAATAGGAAAGGTTCAACACTGAGTATTGGAACATTGTTTTAGTTGATTGGAAGTATTTGAGTAAAGCCTATATAAAGGGCTTAAGCCTTGGTGCATTCTGATTGGATGATTGATAATAAAAGTTTGAGAACTGTTCTCCATTGTGTGACCCTATCCTTCTCTATCGAGTAATTTCAAGTTCTTTATCAAGCTTTAGAGTGATTACATTGCTATCAGGATGTGCGAGATCACATCTTCTTATCGAGGATTTAGTGTGTATCCTTCTTTCTTCACCATAAAACCCATCTATAACTGTTATTTCAAACCTTGAAAATATGGTCCGTTATTGCTGTCCATCACAACAAATGGCCATCAAAACCCTACAAAACACCATCTAAATCCAACAACAAGAAACCCCCTTCTAAATCCAATAACATCAAAACCTTGTCTACCTTAAGCCTCCTATCAAATCCAACCCTAAAACCTAGACCTTGAGTCAAAAATGATTCTTTCAAGATCAAAGTTTGATTTACAGTTCTGTCCAGTGAGCCCTTAGAAATTTACTAAATGTTTTAATCGTAAAACAGAACGTCAAATTGATTCTCAAATTTACTATGTTTTAGTTTTAATCCTAATCTTTATAATACACATAATCTCAATTCCAAAATTTCAATTTGTTTGCTTCCAAGTTTGAGGACAATTACGACCAAGGGAGTGATGATTTAGTGGTAACACTAGTAAGGGAGGGGAGGAGTGGGCGTGGGTTCGACTCCCAGTCCGGGCATTAATTAAACGAGAGGGGGTCTTGGTGCTAATAGCCCATGACAGGGACGGTCATTAATGACTGGCCTTTACCTCAAAAAAAAAGTTTGAGGACAAATTTAGTTGTGGATAATGGTACTCCACTTACAAAGTGTAACAATACATTTATGGGAAATCAGATCTTCACTATCTTCACCTGATTTGAGGACCAGGCTTCAATCTGTTCACCGAGCCTCTAGCGTCTGCATTTTTTTAGTCTTCATTTTTTTATGTACCATGCTAGACATGCATGATACAATTCTCCAGCTTGAGCTGAAAGGGAGTGTGAGTTAGTGATTCGCCCAACTGGGTAAAGCCCATACTAAGTTTTCCTTGTTGGACTCACGATGTATCGTGTATATAGTCTCCTATCCTCTAATAAAAAAACTAGGACAATTGAATCATTTCCTCTCAACAGAAGAAAATGCCTCCAGTGAAAGCATCCTAACAAGGTAACATTTTACGCTGGGTTTGGGATTGCTTATCATGGATGCTTCTGTTATTTTATTTTTGAACAACAGTCGCTTTTGAAAGTAACCTTCTGGCTCCTTTTAAAAGTTGTTTCTGCTGGCAGCAATACCAAGCCAGGCCTTAGAATAAATGAGGGTCTTGACGAAGATTTCTTATGTTTAGTGTGTCTCCTTTCTGTCGTGATTCCATAAACATTGAACTACCATTTAAGGAATGTGATGGTAAGGATATTCCACAATTTATCTATTACACCATATTTTAAACATCTTACAATCTTTATGATAGTTATGACCTCTTTAACAATGCTGCTAAACATTTCTGTAAAAATGGGAGTACTGACCTCGGGCAGCTCAAAGAATTCATCAGGAGATACTTGCAGCAATTCTGCAGCAGTTTGACCCGCACACCATGCAAAAATCTTCGCACTTTCATCCACTAGGGTAATCTTCAAGTGAAAGCCCCGTAAAAGCTCTCCTTCACTACTACAATGGCAAAAGCTACATTCAACTATCCCCATGGATTTATCGTTCACGTGACGGCCACAAGGAGCATGACAGAGCACAGAATGTACATGCTGAAGTTCAATTTGGTCAAGACGGACGTTAAATATCTGCCAAGATGTTAACAGACCAAATCATAATGAGTAAGCATCATTGCACAACATTTATATCAACACCTATGCATGTTTAAAAGCTCTTCTCGTAACCTTGTTGCAATAACCTAAAAGCATATGTTGTATTCTACCGTAGAGATTGGGCCTACAAGTCATAGTTAGCATATGTTTTGTAGCTATGACTAATTAATATTCTCTAGTAGTGGCATTTTATTTCTTTGAAAGAGTGACATGTTTGAACATTTCTATTGCAGAAAATCTTTGATTTCCATATAACTCATTTAATAACTTCTTTTGTTGCTACAACTAAAGAGAACATGCGATTTAGAGGCAAACAAGCACGAACTGTGCAAGTAACTGTTCTGCTTATAAACATCTGTCAAAATTAATTAATAGTGTCTCAAGTACGAAACTACGAATGCATTACTCTGTATCGGACCATATCTTATACCTAGTTGTCTAGACACTTTATAACTTCAAGAACTTTTGACAGTTGCTTCAAAATTGCATTAGCATAGCCTAGGAATCACTGTAAACTAGGTAACATAGTACTGCCATTCTGAAAAAATCGCTTGGCTATGTTGGATATTTTGATGTAAATTACACATACTGGGTTGGAAGACCAATCGGCCTACCACCAACTAGTCCACTAATAAAGTCCTGGAAATTGTCAATCAGTCCACCGACAGGTCGACTGAGTCGAACGCTGAAGTCGGTTGAGTTATATTTCCTTAGCGATTGCTGGTTAGGATTTCCTATTTCCCTATATATAGGGATCCTAAAGCTTGTGGTGGATAATTCCTAATATGCATAGGGTGTTGGCAGCTACCATAGAGAGAAAAGTGAGGAAGAAATAGAGAAACTGAGAAGGGAAAAGAGAGATTTGGTTATTGGGTGCAATATCTGGCTTTCTTGTGAGTTCTTTTGTTTATTGGAGGCTCTAGGATTTGCAGGAACTCGTAAAGCCTTGTAACAATTTAGTAGTAGATCCCGCTATCCGGTGATCGTCTCAGATTTAAGTTTTCAACCTAAATTCTTGTGTCTTAGTGTTTGCTTGGCCATTATTATTGTCAGTTCAATTCTTCACTGAACTTGATTTGGGGGATCAGTGCCTAGTATTCCCCAAAAGTCTACTCGGTACTCAGTAGATCCAAATCAAACGATTTATATTCAAACTTTGATAGGAAGTACCTTGAACTTAACAACCGCATAAGGAGGAATACGGCATGGTTTATTAAGGTTCAAAGGTCCACTTGTTGAGGTTTAACTAAGAACACACCTTTAGTGGCCTGACATCATCATAATTATTATCATGCGAGTATTTTGCCACCACAATCTGGTCGACTATGGAGCATGAGAAAGCTCCACAAAGAACTGACTTATGATTAGTTGTCAACATGATGTCAACCCTTTCTATTGATGGCAATTTTCTAGCAAAGGTACCTATGAACAAGAGAGGGTTTTGCCTTAAATCTGTCACGACCCGCACCCGGGTGTTCGGGTACAAGTGCGTGGGTACGTCCAACTTACGCCTCAGTGTCGGCGGTAGAACACTGTTTGGAACTAGTACTGTATAACCAACACCTCATAATATAAAGGGAACAATTATTATATTCAATCACAAAACTAAGGTAGGTGAAAACATGTTGTATATATATATATATATATATATATAAAGGTTACAGTACAAAATCTTGTATTCATAACTCATACAACTATAGTAAGTTTGTAAACTATAATTATTGTCATAACTAGGTCTTCCGCTTGCGGCCTTCCTCGATCCTTCAGGAGGTAAAATCAGGATCGAAGCTATTTTCCAAAATCCATAATAGGTTGGACACAGGTCCTTCTAAGTGCTACCTGAAATATTATCCAGTCAGGATTGAACGAGTACAATTCTAATAGCAGTTTCAATACATGATAAGGACTATAAAACAGTGATAGAAAAGTAGTACATGATGGATGAATAAACTGAAATCAAGACATAGTAAGAAATGAACAGGAAAAATGAATAAACAGAGAATATGTCATGTATCAACAAAGAATTCTATAGTCACTAAGTGTTTTGAAATACAAGTTTGATTATGTGATCGGCTTAGGATTGAACAATGAGAGCCGGTTAATCATACGTGAAGTGTATGGTTAGCCTTTGCACAGGAATTATATTTGTACAGGATTAGGGTATGATCACATATAAACTAGCATTTTTCCGCCACGACTAGCATACAAGAATCACACAAATATCAGGTATTATACAAGATCAAAGTCTAAAAACACAAGATATGCTAGTCCTTGTTTCTTTGTGTCAGGAATCAAATACAACAATATAAACTAGCATGTTATAAAAATTATCAGTAAGAAAATCATCAGAGACTGTACTCGCCTGGGGTCCAAAGCGGGTGAAACAAGTCAGAGTGTGACGGGGTCCAGATAACCTATATCATGAATAATTCACAATAATTGGTAAAATATAATTAAATAGATTTAACCCACTAGATTTTTAGGTTAATTTTATGCTAAATCTGGTTTATAGATGGGACAAATATCTATATAAAAACTTAAGTATAAAAATAATGTATATATAAGATATATTTATAGATGCATATATATATATATATATATACATACATATATAGTAAATATATATATAGATACACATATAAGTAGATACATATATATAGATACATATATAAATACATAGATACACACATATATATAAGATATATAGATACGTATATAGATACAATATAGTATACATATATAGATAATATATAGTATACATATATACATAGATACATATATAGTATACATATATAGTATACATAGATACATATATAGATACATATATATATGTATATGATATATATAGATATATATACATACAATATATTATATGTAGATACATAGATATATAGTATACATATATGGATAATATATAGTATACATATCTAGAAAATATAGAGTATACATATATAGATACATAGATATATATAGATATATTTATAAATACATATATACATATATAAGGTATATAGATACATATATAGATACATATATATATATATGTATATATAGAGAGAGTATGCATATATATATATATATATATATATATATATATATATATATATATATATATATATATATATATATATATATAATACATAAATATACATATATATAAGATATATAGATATGTATATAGATACAATATAGTATACATATATAGATACATATATAGTATACATATATACATATATAGTATACATATATATGTATATGATATATATAGATATATAGATATATATATATAGTATATATAGATACATATATATATATATATATATAGATACAATATATTATATATAAATACATAGATATATATAGTATACATCGATATATATATATATATATATATATATATATATATATATATATATATATATATATAATATATTATGTATTTATTTTATATATATATATATATATATATATATATATAGATACAATATATTATATATAAATACATAGATATATATAGTATATATCGATACATAGAGATATATATATATATATAAATACATATATACATATATATAATTTACTGCTGCTGCGCGCTGCTCTACTGTTGTTGCGCTGTTGCTGGTGCGTGCAGCTGCTGCAGGTGCTACTGCAGCGACTGCTGCCTGCAGGCAGTGCTCCCCCCCCCCCCCTTTTTCTTGAAAAAAAAAAAAAAAAAAAACACACACACACACACACACACACATATATATATATATATATATATATATATATATATATATATATATATATATATATATATATATATATATATATATCATAGAGTTATAAAACAAATAAAGAGGATCAAGGGTTACCTTGCTAATATAGGGTTGAGGGAAAATGAGGGATGGTGAGTGAAGGAGGGTGGGGATGTGTTTATACAGGGAAGGAGGTTGTCAAGATATTTATTATGGTACTTTGACCATTGTGCCCTTAACCAATTCAATTTGGATTTCTCTTCTTATGAAGAGCAATCCAAATTGAATTTGACTTCCTAATTTAATTTAATTTAAATGAAGGTTACAAATCTACCCCTCTAGAAAAATTCCGTCCTCGAAATTTAAAGTAGATCATACAGAAAGAAAGTAGAAATACCTCAAAATTCAAAGAGGTATGGTTATCGCTCACGCATCTCATCCTCTCTCTCCCAAGTAGATTCACCCGGGGAGTGATGACTCCAAGCGACACGAACAAATAAAATCGTCCGGTTACGCAGCACATTTTTTCTGCAATCTAGTATCTCCACGGGCTGCTCTTGGTAGCTGAGGCTCGGTCCCACTTCAATCTCTGAGTGATCTAATACGTGGTTAGGGTCAGCCACGTATCGTCTCAGCTGGGATACATGAAACACGTTATGTACTCCCTCTAATGTAGATGGCAAAGCTAGCCGGTAGGCTACGGCACCGACCCTTTCGGTAATACTGGAAGGTCCGATAAACCTTGGTCTGAGCTTCCCGCTTCTCCCGAAACGAGTCGTGCCACGTGTTGGAGAAATTCGCAATAACACCAATTTGCCAACCTCGAACTCTAACGGTCTCCGGTGACTATCGGACCAGTGCTTCTGTCTGTCCTGAGCCACACGAAGTCTTTCTCTAATTTGCTTTACCTTCTCCGCAACATCTACTACCATTTATGGTCCCAACAATGCTCACTCGCCTACGTCGTCCCAAGATAATGAGGTACGATATCTCCGGCCGTACATAACCTCGAAAGGAGACATCTCGATGCTTGCCTGGTAACTATTGTTGTATGCAAACTCTACCAGATGAAGATGATCCTCCCAAGATCCCCCGAAATCTAGTACACAAGTGTGCAGCATATCCTCGAGAGTCTGAATAGTCCTCTCTGATTGTCCATCTGTCTGGGGTGATATGCAATACTGAACTTGAGCTGGGTGCCCAAACTCGCCTGCAAACTCCTCCAGAAATGAGAAGTGAAACGACTATCACGATCAGAGACTATGCTGACGGGAACCCCATGTATCCTAACGATCTGCCTCACATACATCTCTGCCAACTTCTTCGTAGACAAACACACCTTGAAAGGCAAAAAGTGGGCCGACTTGATCAACATGTCAACGATGACCCAAATCGCGTCTTTTCCTCCTAGAGAAGTCCGGACACAAAATCCATAGTAATGTGCTCCCACTTCCACTCTGGAATAGGTAATTACTGAAGTGAACCTCCTGGCCCCTGCCTCTCGGCTTTCACTTGCTGGCACATTAAGCATCTGGATACAAACTGTGCCACTTCCCTCTTCATGTCATACCACCACACACTCTCTCGCATATCCCGATACATCTTGTTGGCACCTGGATGTATGGAATACTGAGAGCGATGCGCTTCCTGTAACACCTCCTCACGCAGCTCCCCACTAGGCACACACAATCTAGCATAATGTCGTAAAGAACTATCCTCAGCAATGGTGAAATCATCCTCCAATCCTGCTCTCAGCTGAGCTCTGATGCTCCTCAGAGATACATCCTCATATTGGGCTGCCTTGATCTTGTCCATCAACTCTGAGTGTATCTGCAACCCCCACATCTATATAGCAAAACCAGGAACTATCACCTCCATGTCCAAGCTCTCCAAGTCCTCCAACAAATATCGATCATGTGTCAATAACATAGCTACAGGATACCTGCTTCAGGCATCGGCAACTACATTGGCTTTCCCAGGATGATACTGCAAAGATATGTCAAAATCCTTTATTAGTTCAGTAGAGTTTGGAGATGGAGAGAAGGGAAAGTAGGAGAAGAGAGAATATGAGAAAGGAGATTGCAAGGGTCTTAAACCCTATGTTGCATCTCATGTCTATTTATATTGATATGCAATACACCCACAATTACTATTATACCCTCATATAATAAATAACAAAATAAAATAACTTTAACACCCTCTCTCAAGCAGGAGCATATAGATCAGACATGCCCAGCTTGCTACATAAATCAGAAAATGGACCACGAGCAAGTGGTTTGGTGAGGATATCACCTAATTGATCATCTGACCGAACATAAGGAGTGACAATCTGTTTCTTCAGCAACAAATCACGAACAAAATGACAATCCACCTCGATATGCTTCGTGCGCTCATGAAACACCGGATTACTTGCGATAAACATTGTCGACTGATTATCACAATACATCTCCATCGGAATAGGAATCATAATTCCCATTTCATGAAGAAGAGACTGCACCCACATCATCTCAGAAGCTGTATGAGCCATCGCACGGTACTCGGCCTATGCACTAGAACGAGCCACAACATTCTGTTTCTTACTATGCCACGTGACAAGATTGCTACCCACAAACGTACAATTGCCAGAAGTAAACCTCATATCACTGCGACTGCCTGCCCAATCAGCATCACTGAACCCAGTCACCGTAAGCAACTGGGAAGGTTTGTACAACAAACCATTTCCAGGTGCACCTTTCAAGTATCGAAGAATGCGAGAGATAGCCTCCCAATGTGGCCGAGGGGCATGCATAAACTGACTAACTACTCCAACTGCATATGTGATGTCTGGTCGAGTAACAGTAAGATATATAAGTTTGCCAACCAAACGTCTATAATATCCATCATCCTCAAATAACTCTCCCCTGTCAGCATCAAGCTTGTCATGATAATCCATAGGAGTCTCAACTGGCCGACACTCCAACATCCCAGTCTCAGAGAGCAAGTCTAGAACATACTTGCGTTGTGACAGATACACACCCTTCTTAGATCGAGCAACCTCGATTCCAAGAAAATATCGAAGAAGACCCAAATCCTTAGTATGAAACTGACGACTAAGGTAGGCCTTCAAGTCCACAATTCCAGCATGATCACTCCCAGATATAATGATATCATCAACATAATCAATCAACACGATAATACCTGCTGAGGAAGAATGGCAAAATACTGAATGATCTGATGTGGTACGTCGAAAGCCATACTGAATGAGAACTGAACTGAACTTGTCAAACCAAGCACGAGGTGACTGTTTCAGTCCATATAATGCTTTCTTCAAACGACATACGAGTTTTTTATTTCCTGCTACAACATATCCCGGTGGTTGATCCATATAAACCTCCTCTTGTAAGTCACCATGCAAGAAAGCATTCTTTATGTCCAGCTGATATATAGGCCATTGGTGATTAACCGCCACAGAAATAAGAATCCGAACTGAATTCAGCAGAGCCACTGGAGAGAAAGTCTCCATATAATCCACGCCATATGTCTAAGTATACCCTTTGGCAACCAACCGTGCCTTGAGGCGCTCAACAGAACCATCAGGGTGATACTTAACAGTGTACACCCATCTACAACCCACAGTTTGCTTTCCAACAGGAAGTGATGTAAGCTCCCAAGTCTGATTTTGATGTAAAGCATACATCTCCTCATCCATTGCACTTTTCCAACCAGAAGATGACATAGCCTGCTTGTAAGTTTTGGGAATGAAAATAGAAGACAATGAAACAGCAAATGCATGAAAAGATGATGAAGCACGGTGTAATGAAACATAGTTAGAAATGGGATGCTTATTCTTTGTGGTACAAAGGCGTTGTCTTTTTCTGAGAGCAATAGGAAGATCATCTGGATCTTTGGTGATAGGAGCAGAAACCTCAGGCACGGAAGATGATTGGTTGAAGGCTGAATTCTGCAAAACCACTGGCATGTCCTTGGATCTCTGATAAACCTGTAAATGGGGAATGGAGACAGAAATTGATTCAGGAATGACCGGAAGTGGTATGGAATATATCAAATCTGTTGTAAAAGGAATACAACGGTCTCCTGAAGGAAAGAAAGGGGTAGACTCAAAGAATGTAACATCCGCACTGACATAATATTTGCGTGACTGTGGACTGTAACAACGATAACCTTTTTGAGTACGGGGATAACCAAGGAAGATACATTTCAGAGATCTAGGAGCCAACTTATCTCGATTAGGTTCCAAGTTAAGAATAAAAGCGACACATACAAACACTCGAGGAGATAAGGAAAAAGGTGCGACATCTGTATGTAATATGGTAAATGGAACTTTGTTAGTTAATACAGATGATGGCATGCGATTAATAAGATAATATGCAGTAAGAACGGCATCTGCCCAATACTGTTTAGGGACATGCATATTGAACATGAGAGTTCGAGCCACATCTAAAATGTGTCGATGTTTGCGTTCGGCTATACCATTTTGTTGAGAAGTGTGGACAACTGGTTTGATAAATCATACCACGATCAACACAGAAACTGTTCACAGAAGATTGAGTATACTCCAAAACATTATCAGAACGCAGAATTTTGATATGTTTATCAAAATGAACATAGACTTCATTATAAAAGGCAGATAACACATTTGGAAACTCAGATCTTTCTTTCATTAAATAATACCAAGTCATTCTGGAATAATCATCAATAAAAATAACAAAATACTGAAATCCTTTCGGACTTTTGACTCTAGACGGACCCCAAATATCAGAATGAACAAGATCAAAAGACTCTAATTGACGACTCTTACTACGACGAGGAAAGGAACTACGGTGATGCTTGCCTAACTGACAAGCCTCACATTCAAGACTAAAAATATGACTCAAACTAGGAACAACTTGACGCAACTTAGCCAAAGACGGATGTCCCAAGCGATAATGTCACTGCAACGGAGAAGTAGAAATAGAAGTGAAGGCCTTTCCAAGTAGATCCAAGTAGTACAGTCCATCTTTTTCATGCCCCGAACCAATCATCTTCTTCGTCCTGAGATCCTAAAAAACACACGAATTGGGAGAAAATGTCACAGAACATTGAAGAGATTTGGTTAACTGGCTCACAGATAAAAAATTAAATGGAAAATTAGGCACATATAATGAATCAAATAATAATAGTGATTGAGTAGGGTGAATGACACATTTTCTAAGCACAGGACGAGTAGACCCATCAGCCAAGATAATATTATGTTTCATGGAACTACGATTATGAAAGATAGATGTTATACCAGACATGTGAGAGCTTGCTCCTGAGTCGATGACCCAAGAGGTTGATGGTGACTGGGTTGCCATAAAAGCAGTATTACCTATATGTGCCATGGTTGCAGTAGGTTGGGAGGTGGTACTAGCAAGCGCGTTCAACTTCTGGAGGATCTGTTGAAATGGAGATGAGGTATCGGACGTTGAAGTCTGATTGAAACCCGAAGTATTATCTCTGGGAGCAGAAGTAGTGACCTGGGACTGCATATTTTTATCATGCACTTGATGTGCATATTCTGGTTTGCCCCACTTGTCCCAACAATAGTCTTCTACATGACCGAGCATTCCACAATAGTTACACTTTCGTGGTTGACCACGTCCACCACCACCACTACCGCGGCCAACACCACCACCGCGGCCACCACCACGACCATTGTCTCTACCAGCACGGCCTCCTCCTCGACCAAAACTACGACCACCATCTCTACCGCCACGTCCACTACTACGTCCACCACCACGACCAACAGCACTAGAGACTAGGGCAGAAGAGTCAGTACTCGGCACCACAGAACTCTGTCCCAGAAAGGAACGGTTGAGACGGGAGAAAGTATCTGCCACCGTAGGTAACTGCTCTCCAGCAAGGATTTGAGCTTTATAAGGTTCGAGCGCAGGATCCAAGCCGGCTAGGATAAGTGAAACATGAAACTCTTCCTTCTGTATCCGAGCTTCCTTCAAATCAGTAGTAACAGGATGATATTGAAGCAGTTCCTCCCACAAAGCCTTCTTTGAAGCCAGATATTCATTCACAGGCTTTCCATTTTGCTTTGTATTGAACAATAACTCGTACAACTCATAGATAACGTTTCGCTTCTGCGAATATGATTCTTCCAGAGATGCCCAAATCTGTTTACTTGATTCACACCACTGAACATTAGCAGCGATATGTGACTCCATACTATGCCACAACCACGACATAACGTATGCATCTGCACTCATCCAATCTTCATACTCAGCGGAAGTTTCAGGCAGGGGTTCTTCCGTCAAAAACTTCAACTTCTTCTTCGCCCTTAACACCACTTTGATAGACTTGGACCAGGCAAGGTAGTTCGCACCATTGAGTTTCACTGCTGTAATCGACTTTCCCAATTCATCATTATGAATAACAGTAAAAGGAGAACCACCTCCGCTACCACCACCACTATTAACCTCGCTAGAAGATTCAGTCCCCACTATACTTGCAGATGCAACAGAAAGACGAGGTCTTTGAAACCCTAAATCTTACAACGAACCTCAACCGACGACGAATAACCAACGGAGATCTGTAGAAACCCTAGATCTCATAAACGAACCACGAACGACCATGAACAACGAACGATGAACGGCGAATCATGAAAAGTAGACGAAAAACAGCCAAAAAAAATTTTGGAGATGGAGAGAAGGGAAAGTAGGAGAAGAGAAAATATGAGAAAGGAGATTGCAAGGGTCTTAAACCCTAGGTTGCATCTCATGTCTATTTATATTGATATGCAATACACCCACAATTACTATTATACCCTCATATAATAAATAACAAAATAAAATAACTCTAACAAGTTCCAACCACCGACGATGCCTCATGTTCAACTCCTTCTGGGTGAAAACGTACTTCAAGCTCTTGTGGTCTGTGAAGATCTCCACACGCTCTCCGTACAAATAGTGTTTCCACAACTTCAGGACAAAGATGACTGATGCCAACTCCAAATCGTGGGTAGGATAGTTCTTCTCATGAGGACGTAATTGTCTGGATGCATATGCAATCACTTTCCCATTCTGCTGAAGAACACAACTCAAACATTTCCCTGATGTATCACTATAAATAGTGAAACCTCCAGACCCTTATGGCAATGTCAAAATAGGAGCAGACGTCAACCTCTTCAATTCCTCAAAAGCAACCTGGCACTCCTCTATCCAAACAAACTCTACATCTTTCCGAGTGAGTTTAGTCAAAGGCTCTTGCAATTCGAGAGAAATCTTTCACAAACTTACTGTAATATCCAGTCAATCCTAAGAAGCTTCTAATTTCTGCAACAGAGCTTGGAGTGGCCCAAGATTCTACGGCAGCAATCTTCTTTAGATCAACTGATATTCCATCTCCAGTCACTACATGTCCGAGAAACTCCACTTTGTTTAAGAAAAACTCGCATTTAGAGAATTTTTCATAGAGCTTCTCCTTCCTGAGAGTTTCAAGCACTATCCATAAATGATTCTCGTGTTCTTCTAGCGTCTTTGAGTATACAAGGATATCATCTATAAACACTACCACGAACTTGTCCAGGTACTGATGGAATACCTTGTTCATCAAGTTCATGAAGACTGCCGGGGCATTAGTTAACCAGAACGGCATCACCAAGAACTCGTACTGGCCATATCGAGTCCTGAATGCAGTCTTCGGAATATCTTCCATTTTCACCTTTACCTGATGATATTCGGATCTCAAATCAATCTTTGAAAATATCTTCACGGCACTCAACTGATCGAAGAGATCATCTATTCTCGGCAGCGGATATTTGTTCTTGATTGTGAGATTGTTCAGGGCCATGTAATCGATGCACATCCGCACCGATCCTTCTTTGGCACAAAAAGTACCGGAGCTCCCCAGGGCAACGAACTTGATCTGATGAATCCCTTGTCTTCTAATTCATCGATCTGTTTCTTTAGCTCCGCCATCTCATTGTTGTTGATCCGGTAGACATGTTGCGATATTGGTTCTGCTCCCGGTATTAGATCAATAGAGAATTCAACATCTCTATCTAGCGGCAATCCTGGTAACTCCTCGGAAAACACATCTAAGAACTCAACAATAATAGGATGCGGTGGCTCTTTCTCCTCCACTATAGCTTCGCAAAGAATTCCACAATCTGGCTTCTCTTTCTTTCTAGCAAACTCGAACTCCGGCTCTCCTGGAGGTCGAAACAGCACACGACCTCTGCGGCAGTCAATGCTAGCGAAATGCATACCCAACCAATCCATTCCAAGGACAATGTCAAAACTTGGAAGTGGCATTACGAGTAAGCTAGCAGACAAAATACGGTCTCCCAATGTAACGTGATACCCCTTGCAAACATCAGACACAAATCTCTATCCTAGTCAGTGATGCTTGCAACTCCTACCCAAGGGTTCTATTAATAAGCTATGCTTAAGCACAAAGGATATAAATACGAAACTATGTGATGCCCTAATCTAGCGTGCCATGCTGAAATATGATGAAAACAATAAGGAGACATCATTAAGGCACAAGTAAGGGATTATTCGAGAAGGACAAGAATTATGGAAGATGTAAAATCAGTTACAGTAATCAAGATCAGTAAATTTAATTCAGGGATGGAATTCCTAGTTGTGATTGAGTATTTCCTATTTCTAATATCATATATCTTGTTGCAGGCTCGTAATAGTACTCTAATCCTAAGTACTACTACGACATCACACTAATTGTGAAGTCGGACCTGCATGGGCCACCATAAAAACGTGTCACGACCCGCACCCGGGTGTTCGGGTACGAGTGCGTGGGTACGTCCAGCCTACGCCGCAGTGTCGGCGGTAGAACGTTATCTGGAACTAGTACTGTATAACCAATACCTCATAATATAAAGGGAACAATTATTATATTCAATCACAAAACTAAGGTAGGTGAAAACATGATGTGTATATATATATATATATATATATATATATATATATATATATAAAGGTTACAGTACAAAATCTTGTATTCATAACTCATACAACTATAGTAAGTTTGTAAACTATAATTATTGTCATAACTAGGTCTTCCGCTTGCGGCCTTCCTCGATCCTTCAGGAGGTAAAATCAGGCTCGAAGCTATTTTTCAAAATCCATAATAGATGGGACACAGGTCCTAAGTGCTACCTGAAATATTATCCAGTCAGCATTGAACGAGTACAATTCTAATAGCAGTTTCAATACATGATAAGGACTATAAAACAGTGATAGAAAAGTAGTACATGATGGATAAATAAACTGACATCAAGGCATAGTAAAAAATGAACATGAAAAATGAATAAACAGAGAATATGCCATGTATCAACAAAGAATTCTATAGTCACTAAGTGTTTTGAAATACTAGTTTGATTATGTGAACGGCTTAGGATTGCACAATGGGAGCCGGTTAATCATACGTGAAGTGTATGGTTAGCCTTTGCACAGGAATTATATTTGCACAGGATTAGGGTATGATCACATATAAACTAGCATTTTTCCGCCACGACTAGCATACAAGAATCACACAAATATCAGGTATTATACAAGATCAAAGTCTAAAAACACAAGATATGCTAGTCCTTGTTTCTTTGTGTCAGGAATCAAATACAACAATACTACATATGTTATAGAAATTATCAGTAAGAAATCATCAGAGACTGTACTCGCCTGGGGTCCAAAGCGGATGAAACAAGTCAGAGTGTGACGGGGTCCAGATAACCTATATCATGAATAATTCACAATAATTGGTAAAATATAATTAAATAGATTTAACCCACTAGATTTTTAGGTTAATTTTATGCTAAATCTGGTTTATAGATGGGACAAATATCTATATAAAAACTTAAGTATAAAAATAATGTATATATAAGATATATTTATAGATGCATATATATATATAGATACATACATATATAGTAAATATATATATATAGATACACATATAAGTAGATACATATATATAGATACATATATAAATACATAGATACACACATATATATAAGATATATAGATACGTATATAGATACAATATAGTATACATATATAGATAATATATAGTATACATATATAGATAATATATAGTATACATATATAGTATACATAGATACATATATAGATACATATATATGTATATGATATATATAGATATATATAGATACAATATATTATATGTAGATACATAGATATATAGTATACATATATGGATAATATATAGTATACATATCTAGATAATATAGAGTATACATATATATAGATACATTTATAAATACATATATACATATATAAGGTATATAGATACATATATAGTATATATATGTAGATACATAGATATAGAGTATGCATATATAGATACATATATAGATATATATATATATATATATATATATATAAATATACATATATATAAGATATATATATATATATATATATATATATATATAATATTATATATAGATACATATATATGTATATGGTATATATATAGATATATATAGATACAATATATTATATATAGATACATAGATATATATAGTATACATCGATACATAGATATATATATATAAATACATATATATAATTTACTATTGTTGCTGCTGCTGCGTGCAGCTGCTGCTACTGCTGCTCTGTTGCTGCTGCATCTGCTACTGTTGCTGATGCTCGCTGCAGGTGCTACTGCTGCTGCAGCGACTGCAACTGTTGCTGCCTGCAGGCAGTGCTCCCCCCCCCCCTTTTTTCTTGAACACACACACATATATATACACTTATCCTAGTTAGAGTTATAAAACAAATGAAGAGGATCAAGGGTTACCTTGCTAATATAGGGTTGAGGGAAAATGAGGGATGGTGAGTGAAGGAGGGTGGGGATGTGTTTATATTGGGAAGGAGGTTGTCAAGATATTTATTATGGTACTTTGACCATTGTGCCCTTAACCAATTCAATTTGGATTTCTCTTCTTATGAAGAGCAATCCAAATTGAATTTGACTTCCTAATTTAATTTTATTTAAATGAAGGTTACAAAATCATAGAATGATAATTGCTAGGTAGGTAGGCCTACCATTTTGGTCATGAAGTTTATCTTCAGAGAACCCTCCAAGTTCGCCTAAAGTAGGAAAGAGTAGACAAAGAGGTACTCACCCAAAAATTGGATATTGACTGTTGAACATTATCCACACCACGAAAAGAATGAAACATTAATATCGCATCAGACAAAAAAGAACAGAGGGCAAAAGTACAGTAACATCTAAAAAAAATTAACTGTTCAATACAGTGCAACTTAAAAGATTAAATAGTATGAAATTAAGAAGACACAAAAAGGGACAATTATTAGGTGAATCATCTTATAACTACTAAATGTATTGGATTAAAAGAGGCATACATTGGTGGCAGCAATATGTTTTGAGAGATCCGATAAACATGATAGCTGGTGGAGGCATGATGAGTTCAGGAATGCTGGCAAACAGCTTAGGTCAACCAAGGAAGTTCCAGAATCTTTCTCAAACCATGCTAGTTCAAGTCTGCGACCAAAAATACACTCAACTGGTTATAAGTGAGATGATATTTGTAGTAAGTTGTGCAACAAACATCAACATTTGAACATTAAGAAAACATTCTAAGTTTTAACTTTGAGCACAAGGATTTACCTTAAATCTCCTTGAACGGAGAGGTAACTATATAAATCACTGCTAAATTACTAAAAATGACGGAACCTAACAAAGACTAGACATACTCACAGTTTATCAGTAGTAAGAGAACAACTCAAGCCTGATATGTATATTGTGTGACCAAGACCCAATCTCCCCAGAGACCTGCAAAATAAATGTCAAAAACATGTCCATGCTGCAAGAAAAAATGTACTGAACAGCAAGCATAAGTTCCGTCAACGAGACAAGCTTCTATAATTCCCACAAACACAGAGCCTTAGATGACCAAGAAACACCTTTCCCTATCCCCACCAATAAACAGTGTGCACTCTTCTGTTTTAGCATCTATACAGTTTTCACGAGGATGCTAGATGACTACCACAGTGTTTTTCATGCTCATCTATGGGATACAGATTCCATGTCACAATGTCTGAAGACTTTGTACAAAATTTAGAGCATAGCTGTGTTACTACAGCAGCTATGCATGCCAAACACAGCATAAATTTACGGCCATAAGAAGTGATTGTTAAAAGGAATATCAAGCAAGTTTTAATGTATATTAGTAATTAAAGAGCCTTGTTCCGAAAGTAAACAGAAAATTCTCTTGCAGATCACTGCTCAAGTTAATGAGGATGATGGTTTATAGCTATCATGATGAAGATCTTGCTTTGCTCAGAAGGAAAAAAAAAACCCTACTGGGATTTAACATATAAACTTTGATTGTTATATGAAGTTTCTTCTTTGGTTCAAGTGTAAAATCATTTTTCAATTTGATTTGCTAGACTAACAGATCTTGTTCTCATCATGTCTCCACCATGCAGTTTGGCTAATTGTAACTGTATAAAGAGTACCGAGTATCTGGTCTGTTAGTTGGGGCAGGGGAAAATAGCATATTATTCACAGTTATGTGGGCTTATTACCAGGAATGATTTACACTATATACTGCCTTAAGCTTATAAACTCGTCAATGTAACCAGAAGCCCTTAATATTAAGTTGGTGCCAATTAGTCAGCTTAGCAAACCAAAAAAATATCACACGAGGAATCAAATTAAAAAATAAAACAATTGAATTGCCTTCTTAAAATTGATGCATGGTTTCAAGGAAATTAATTTATGCCTTTTCACGTTACAAATTTGTTTCAAGAGAATTAATTTATTAAAAAATCACCTTCCCAGATGAAGAAAAAATTTACAGGAAATGAGAAAAATAAAGACAATTGCACGGGGTTAAACCGATCAATATTGAAAAGGAACAGTAATGAATAAGTTACCAAGATCGAACGAAGTGTAGCTTTGTGACAATTGCTCCTGTTAGATCTTCAATTGTCACCGAGAACACTGTCTCTGAAGTACCAGTTTCCCTTTTAATGTTTCTGACCACAGCATAAAGGCTGATCCCAGTCATTTTGTCATGAAGATCATTCACATATGCCTACAAGACCTCAACATCTCAGTGAATACTCTATTAGCCTTGTACATCAGAAAAGTTCTTGTATAAATATATGTAGTATAAACTGAATGAAAAGGATGATACAGTTCCTATGTCAGGAACTACAAAAGAACGATATTTTACTATCAAGATTTTCTATAGTAACCTAATATTACTAAACAAGAAAAAAAATTATTATGGTTTCTAAATATCATATATGGTGTTAATCTCTACTTGCATAAATCATAACTAGTCAGATATAACTGTATTGCATTACCACTAAATGATTCATAATATAATTATGCCAACGTCAAATGAAGTCGTAATGACCATGCACAAACATATATGCCTTGCTCAAGCTTGTCATTGACCCAACTAACGTCCCATTTATCTTACAGCTAGCTCAAAGACTTCAATCAAGAGAATAATGAAGCTTAATCCCAAATTTCCCAGTCCGTTGCTCTACTAGGTCGAGGAAGACTATTGATTCAAAATCATACTTTTTCTACATCTTCTAGTGGCATGTTATGTCACATTCAGGTGTCATCCGTATGTAACGCACTTGGAGTTATAATCTGGAATTTTGAGAGATTAAAGAATAACATTTGGCAAAGGACTCGTACAATTGAGATTCAGATAGGTGAAATAAGGCTTAATGACTATGGTTTGTTCATTTCTTTCTCTACTTCTATATGGTTATTCTATTCAGTTTTCCAATTTGTATCTACGCAAACTCTAATTTGTATCCATCATGGCAACAACTAGGCAGCTAGAAGCCTAGAACATGTGGAGACTTCCCCCGCTTGCTCACAATGTCTTGATTCAAGCAAAAAAGTGGAAAGGAGAAGGTGATGTCTGTCAACAAATTTAAAACTAACACTAAACCAAAGAAGAAAAATATATTAACATGACATGAGATACAAGTAACTAAATAAAATGAAAATTCTAAAAACAAAGGAGTATAAGGGAGGAAAACAGAACAGTCTTTAAAAGGGCGTCACAGAGCCACCACGAGGCTCCTGCCTACGCAGGGTCTGGGGAGGGACAAGATGTATGTGGCCTTACCCCCCATATATACAGAGAGGTTTCCGTAAGAAGTCTCTCAGTAATTAAATTTAAAAGGTACGAACTAATGTAAGAGATGTTTGACAACTTTCTTAATCAAGCTGTCAAAAAGTGACCCTCAATGATTGTAGGATTGTTCAGCAAGAAGACATTATTTTCAAAAGTTAAAAAACTATAAATAAATATATAATAAGTCAGCCGAAATGACTGTATAACTGCACTGCAACATGGATCTTCCCTGTATGAATTCAAGAGAAGATGAATTACACTCATAAATCATAAATCATAATAATATTGTGTGAGCTCCTAAGGACTCCATTACTGTGGTCAAATGAGGAAGCTTCAAGAGGAATGCACAAGGAACTTTGAATTATGAAAGTTGGTTGAAGGTGCTGATCTCTGTGAGCACCATGCCACAAGCACCAATGTGACAATTATTTGGTTTTTGGCATGACTCTCAAATGGTATGATAGCCAGTTTGATACAAAATAAAAATATTAAACCACCGATATGAATCAAGGAACAGCTAATATATAGACTTACTCGAAATGGATAATTACTGAAGTCAACAGAGCCTTGAGAGTTGAGGGGTAATGATACTTGGGAAACCTTAAGACCCTGACTATGACTGGCACCACTTGACAGCATCGTTCCTTGATACCTTATTTGAGTGGAAGCAAGAAGCACCTGAGCAGCATATAAACAATATAAGTTTTAAGTTAAATAGGCAAGGGAATATCTGTTTAGTTTACAAGCTCGGTCGGTACCTGTTCTTCATGCTGAACGAATGGCACTAAATATAATTGTGTTGCACTACCGTATTCAAGACATACATCTTGACTGGTCATAATGCCACTGTCAGTAATGTTTGCAATAAAGGGTCTATCAACTGCAAGCATACTCCCGGAGCTGGAATTTAAAGGGGACAAAAATGACATCGCCAGAAAAGGAAGCCAGCCATAAGTTCAAAAGAATCAAAACCAAGTAAACAGTAGACCTTAGAAGATTGGAAAGGATAACCTGCTCGCCCCACAAATTAAACTTTAATTTGCCACCATCATTATCAACAAGAGTAATCTGTTTTCTCTGTGAACACCCAAAACTACCCTGAGCTTCCAATGGCCCAATTGACTCAACAATGTGGTAGCTGGATGGTTGACAGCTTCATTGACCGACCAAGTGTCGGGCAATGTGGAAACGATGGAGGGTGTTGATGACATTTGGAGGACGCGAAAAGACATGTACTCAGGGTCGGGCAACCCTATGAGAGTCTTCCAACTACAAGATGAACTTGATAAGGTGGTCCAAGAAGATCACACCATCTCTGAGTACGCAGCTCTGCTTAAGAAGTATTGGTCAGATCTCGACCACTATGATCCTATTGGTGTGGAGGATGAGCAAGTGGAACCGGCATTTGCGAAATATTATAAGAAGTTCATGGAGTATGTTTCGCGACAGAGGATGATGAAGTTCCTAAAGGGACTCAACCCAGCATTTGAGCAGAGGAGGAATGTCCTACTTGCATAATCCAGGCTACCATCACTGGAGGCCATAGCTGCTATGGCACAAGAAGAGGCATGATTGAAGCTGATGCCTAGCACCACTAACTCTCCGGAAGAAAAATCAGTCCTAGCGGTTTTTAACCCAAATTCTTCCGGAGGGGGAGGGTGCTACAACTGTGGAGACCCTGGACACTTCATCAGATTCTGTACGAAACCCCTGAGAGGCCAGTCCAGCGGCGACGGAGGCGACCGTGAAGGGCGTAGGGGTGGCAGAGGAGGCTATACTGGTGATAGAAGTAATCATTCTGGAGGACACAAGATAAATATGGAAGAAGAGGAAAGTGAAAACCAGGCATCCGGAATAACCCCTAGTGAGAGAAAAATACTAGAGATGTGGAGGAGCATGAGGCTTGGATCCGGCGACAGTCAAGCCACCACCCCTGGGGCATCGACTCCAACCACCTCCGGAGGTAACATCACATACTATGCCCAAACAAGCACAGGTATACCTGCTCATGCCCTTGCATCTATCCACCAGCCAGGTTGGATAATTGACTCTGGGACATCTCGTCATGTCACGGGTTCCCATGGTGAGTTCCAAGAATATACTCATCTGACAACGCCCGAAAGCATTCAGACTGTTGATGGTACTTCCAGACCCATTATGGGTAAAGGCACAGTTGAATGCACCCATTCCATGACCCTTACTGATGTCTTGTATGCTCCATCTTTTCATGTTAATCTTTTATCCATTAGTTCCATTGTTCTTCAACTTAATTGTATTATTTTCTTTGACATTCCTAAGGTAATTTTTCAGGAGAAGGGAACAGGGAGACGGCTGGGAACTGGCACTTGGCATAAGGGACTATGGTACTTGGACAGGGGTGGACTGAACGCAGCACTAGCGTCATTGGTGGAGGAAACACAACCGGAGGAGCCACGAAGAACTGCAGAAGCAGAATTATTACTTCAACATCAGCGCATGGGACACTCTTCATTCAGTCTACTGAATCGGATGTATCTATCTATGTATCAAAAGGCTAATAAACAAAAGTCGGTTTGTGATGCGTGTGAGCTTGGAAAATACACCAGAAGCTCTTATGTGAGTTCTGGAAATAGAAGTTTAGCTGCTTTTGATATGATACACTCAGATGTATGGGGACATTGTCCTACAACTGGTGTTAATGGTTTTAAATGGTTTGTCACATTTATTGACTGTTACACTCGTGTCGCCTGGGTATAACTAATGTAGAGTAAGAGTGACGTCTTTGCATGCTTTCAAGATTTTTATCGCAGAGTTACGACCCAGTATAATGCTAAAATAAAGATTTTGAATCTGACAATGGGATAGAATACACAAACAAGAGTATTGAAGAGTACTTATCAACCCATGGGATACAGCATCAGACTTTGTGTGCCTATACACCAGCATAGAATGGCGTGGCAGAACGAAAGAACAGGCACATGTTGGAAGTAGCACGGACAATGTTGTTTGCCATGAATGCTCCTAAACACTTGTGAGGACATGCTGTGTTGACGGCTGCATATCTCATCAACAGGATACCCTCTCAGGTGTTGGGATGGAAGACAACATTTGAGATGCTTACAGGAGAAAATAAGTACATTGTTCTCCCAAAGGTATTTGGGTGTGTATGCTTTGTGAAAGATAACAGGCATGCGGTGGAAAAGTTGGACCCTCGAGCGTTGAAGTGCATCTTTGTTGGCTACTCAGGGACTTAGAAGGGATACTCTTGTTGGAGTCCGGTGGAGCGGAGGCTCTTTGTGAGCATGGACATTACATTCAGAGAGATGGAACCATACTACCACAATGGTTCAGGTGAAGGGTCTGCATTTGGTGACACACCTAACACAGGAGGTATTAGGAGTGAGAGGAAGATGAGCCCAAGCGTGATTGTCGGGTTAGTTCCATGCCCAATGATGGAAGCTGGTACAAGGGAACAAGGGGGAGATAGCGAGGGTGAGAAAAGTGATGAGAATGAGGAGGGAGAAAGTGGTGACAATCAGGAGGAAGAAAGTGATGTTGTGCAGGGGGAGAAACAGACTACAGAGCTCCAAGTCTGCAGAAGGAGAAAGCAGCAGTCCAATAATATTCGTGTCCCTCGCCTATTGTGCCAAGTCCCTTACCTAACTCTGCCCCAACTCTTGAAGATGTTTCTCCTGCACCGGATCCCTCTGATTCGGATGCGGATCTCTCTGATTCGGATGGTATGATCTCTCCATCACTACCTCATATTCCTCATATTCCCTTAAGGAGATCTTCTCGCAGTAATGCGGAAAAAGCTCATAATCGTTATGATTATGAACATGACATTGCCCATTTCTTATCCTACTCTAATATATCCCCTACTTATCGAGCATTCATTGCATCGTTAGACATCACCTCTTTGCAGGAGGCAAAGGAAGATCCAATGTGGAGAGCTGCAATGTTGGAAGAACTTGGGGCACTCGAAAGAAATGGGACATGGAAGCTTGTTCTGTTGCCTAGAGGGAAGAAAGCAGTGGGATGCAAATGGGTCTTCACAGTAAAGGAGACCAGAAGGTAAAATAGAGCAGTAAAATGGCAAGGTTGGTTGCAAAGGGATACACTCAATCCTATGGCATCGACTATGATGACATGTTTGCTCCAGTAGCCAAGATGAGCAATGTGAGAACCCTGGTCTCTTTTGCAGCAAACCATGGGTGGCAGTTGTATCAATTGGATATGAAGAACGCATTTCTTCATGAAGATCTACAAGAAAAAGTATACATGAAGACCCCCCTCGAGGGTTTTACACGAAACAGTCAACGGAAAAGGTGTGCAAGCTGAAGAAATCACTATATGGACTCAAGCAATCTCCTCGAGCCTGGTTTGATAGATTCAGAAAGGCTGTCACAGGCATGGGGTACCGCCAGACCAATGCAGATCACACGGTCTTCTTCCAGCATGCAAGAGACTATATCACCATACTTGTAGTGTATGTGGATGATATAGTGATCACAGGTAATAATGAAGAGGAGATCACCCAGCTAAAATCAAAACTCGCCAAGGAATTTGAAATTAAGGATTTGGGAATGATGAGGTATTTTCTCGGGATCGAGGTGGCTCGAGGAAGAGATGGGATCGTCATCTCTTAAAGGAAGTATATACTAGATCTGCTCACAGAGACCGGGATGTTGGGATGTCGATCGGCAGTCACTCCAATTGATTAGAGAGAGAAGTTGGGGCAGAGGCAGGAGAGCCGGTTCATCGTGAGAGATATCAGAGACTTGTAGGCAAATTGATTTATCTAGGCCACACTCGCCCTGATATCTCATTTGCTGTGAGTGTAGTGAGTCGCAACATGCATGATCCAAGGAAGGGTCACATGGACGCAGTTTTCCATATCTTGAGATATCTGAAGGGGACTCCTGGAAGAGGACTATGGTTCAAGAAAAATGGACACCTGGGTGTTGAGGAGTACTGCGATGCAGATTTGGCAAGCTGCATGGACGACAGAAGGTCTACCCCAGGGTACTGTGTGTCTTTGTGGGAGGTAACCTAGTCTCATGGAGAAGCAAGAAACAGTCGGTGGTAGCACGGTCGACTGCTGAAGCAGAATATAGAGTTATGGTTCTAAGAGTGTCAGAGTTGTTGTGGGTAAGAGCACTGGTAACAGAGTTGAAACTGGACCAGGAAACACCGTTGCATCTTCTGAGTGATAGTCAAGCTGCAATAAGTATAGCTAACGGTCCAGTTCAGCATGACAGAACTAAGCACATCGAGATCGATCGGTTCTTCATTAAAGAGAAGCTAGAAAAAGGGATATTAAAGCTAGATCATGTTCGCTCAGAAGAACAAGTTGCAGATTGTCTGACTAAGGGTTTTAATTCATCGAGTCTTTCTAAACTATGTAACAAGATGGGGATGATTAATATCTATCGCCCATCTTGAAGGGGAGTATTGAGAGTATGAAAGGGACTTTAGTCCCACATCGGAAAAATTGAAGAGAGAGAGGTTATCCCCTCCTATAAATATGTAGCTCCTGACATCAATAAAGTCAAGCAAAATATTCTACCACATTTCAACTGATACCCTAAATTTTTTTACTCAACAACTTGATACCATCAATTATTGAATATTTTCAACTACGTACCCTAAAAAAATCGAAACTAGCCATGCCCTACCTCCAGCAGCCGCAATGGTGTCAGGACTAAGCAAATAGTCATATTACCTGCACCAATGTGATGTTACCTCATTAAGTTTGTATGAGATTGTAAATTATAAGTTAGTAGAATGCCCAAAAGCCAAGTCAGCTGTGTCTTTGTGATACCATTAATGATATCTTGTTCATATTATTATAAAGGCTTATTTTCAACTTGATACCCTCAACTATTCATGTTTTTCAACTTGATACCCTAAACTTTTTTACTCAATAACTTGATACCATCAACTATTGAATATTTTCAACTTCGTACCCTAAAAAAACCAAAACTACCCCTGCCCTCCCTCCGGCAGCCGCGATGGCGACAGGAGGGGGGGCAGCATCAACGACAGGAGAAGAGAGGGGCACGGTAGGGGACATGGGGGGGGGGGGGGGGTGGAGGAGAGAGAGAGAGGGGGGAGGGGTATTTTTGGCATTCTTTTAGGGTATCAAAGTTGTTGAGTAAAAAAGTTTAGGATATCAACTTGAAAAAAAGGGATAGTTGAGGGTATCAAGTTGCAAATTAGCCTATTATAAATGCTTAATTCATAGCTCTGACAAGTTTTCATATAAGTTGTTATCGACAAATTATGGACTCATTAAGCCGTAAGTGCAAATTGAAAGTTCTATGTATGACTAGATTGTTTGACATTGAACTACATGTTTGGAGTGACTAACTGCAATTTTCCAAGTTGTAGGAATATCCAATTGTGTTACTGGATCTCCCGTATAAGGTCGCACATGTCATAACAAAATCAATGTGTGTGCCTTGGATATAGTTTGAAGATTTAGAGTTACTTGCAACGTCAGATCAACGGATCAATGATGATAAAACTTTTTTGTTGCTTATGGAATCATGGATTACCATTGACTTTCAGGTTACAGATACAAATCATTGTTTTATATCTACATGTAACTCCAAATAATTAAAAAGTTTGTTGTAGTTTAGCATTGCAATGTATAAAGCATTGTTAAAATGTTTGATGTTGTATACATGTTGATTGAAATATGATTTATAACCATTTTTTTTGTTTTCATAGTTGATCGAGTACCAAGAAGCATGGTTATGGGGAAGGGTGAGAAAGTTGTGAAGAGAACAAAGAAACATAAGGGATACTAGTTTATAATTTAAAATAATAAAACATAATGTTTATATTATTTTGGTAATTAGTGAAGGCAGAAATCAAGCCAAAACCATCTAGTGCAGCGTAAACTATAAATTACTGAAATTGCATAAATTACTGAAATTGCATAAATTACTTAAATCAAGCCATAATGTTTATCTATAAACCCGTCTCTACTAATATAATGAGGCTTGGAAAGGGCTCAAAATTGAGCCGTCTAAACCGTTTGTAAATACTCCATTAATTGATAAAAAAAATTAATATTACGTAAAAAAAATTGTTGAAAAAAAATTTGTTATAAATAACACCATGAGAAATCAAACCTAACCAACCAAAAGGAATGCCTCACACCTTAACCACATGAGTTAGAAGAGGTGTTTGGCTATAATTAGATAATATTATTATAGTTAAACAATTAGTTTATTTATTTATTTAATTAATTTTTAATTACGTGAGGATATACATACGGCTTAGACGGCTAGCCGTTTTCAAGACTCTTTATAAAGAGCAGGATATATCCATAACAAATTATAATTAAAATATAATCAAATATATAACAAATCCTAATTAAAATATAAATATATATATAACAAATCTTAATTCAAATATATTTAAATATTTAAACTATTTTACAATAATATCAGAAGAAAATTATTTTACGTGCAAGATGGAAAATGTATCACCAGAAACATTTGCAGTGTATCAATCTCCAATACGAATATTTTACAGCTTCTTAGTACATTTCACCAAGATGGAAAATGTATCACCAGAAACATAATTATACATGCCAAGGTATGACACATGGCAGTCTATTGACTAAAGATTACTGCTGAAACTGAAATCATACACTGAACTTGCCTTGCATAAAATGAATATGATGTGCCAGCTTTGGCAGCATTGAGTGATACAGCCGAGAATGAATCTGAGCAAAATTGTGCACCCAGCAACATAGCATCCTCGTCTTGATCCTGCATTACCACAACTATTGAATAAGTAGCTCAATTAAAAAGATAATCAAGAGTGTCGTTCAAAAGGAAATTCTAGCTTATCTACTGTGGTGCCCCGTCCTCCCTATTCGGGAAGCGCGGCTAAGAAATACAAGTCGGTAACTCGGTATCGTTCGATCGGAATAGATTGAAACAAGAACTCATCCTCGTTATGGATTTGCTTCTTCGGAATCGATTCCCATATTCAGTGGACCGTGCCCCGAGGATCAACTTAGCAGCAGAGTCAAGAGGGACATCTCCGCTGCAAATTTTCTTGCCTAGTTTTCGTTGTCGCCTTGTTGCTTTCGTGCTTTGAGTTGGTTTTCGGATTTGTTGCGTTTTCTTGAACGGTTTCGATGGATTTCATTGTTTTCGTTCGTTGAACTGCACTTCAATTCCGAGCTTGGAAAGAGTAGAAGAGGTATTGATTAGCTGTTCGTGGCAATGCAGGTGATCGAGCAGTAGACGACGTGCGAGCGGAGTCTTAAAGCACCTCTTTCCCTTCCTCCCTCCAACCCAACTTGTGAGTGGCTTATATTCGATTAAGTTGACCCTTCTTCTAAGTCTTCACATCTAAAAATCTTGCTTCTTGCTTGCCCCGATCAAACGATACCAAAATAACTAAAATATGTCAAGATAAAAAGGAATTGACTTGGATAACTTTATGCTTGTCAATCAACTTGCGAACGGTTATCTTATTGCGTGCTAGTTCGTTTAGAATGTTCTATACATGCTTCAATTTTAGTTAGAATTGCATATTTCTTCTATAAATTGTGCTAAGTATGGAACACACATTGTTATGCAATAAATTGTTCAGGAAGACTATGCAAAATGAACCATGCAATGCACTTGTCTTGTACTCATGTTGCCTCAACTGCATAAATTGATAATTTAGCCTAGACGCCGTTTGATCACGGACAACTTGTGCACAAGGTCATAGTTCCTGCGGACGGTCGTTGGGGCACTGGCACCGATCCGATCCGGACGGAGCTCATGTTTAGTCTCATGTGCTTAAACGGGATGGCTTGTAGCGCCTCATGTGCTTTCGTTGCATATCATCCTCGTCAATGACTATTTCGTCCTTTATGGCACCATGCCAGTGATCCCCTCGTATATCTAAACCTGTGCAAGCTAACTTGTGTCTTCGTGGCAAGGAAGGACATAGTAAGTATTGTGCAGGTGGTTCAGACGGGCAGGTAAAAGTCACCGAACGGTGACAAGTTTATTTCAGTAGATTTTCCATATCAATGCTTACTTGTAAAATAAACTAAGGCAAGATAGAAAGACCACAATAAGTTGCATGCTTCATATAAATAACGTGTTCATTGGTATAATTGGGTTAGCTCGCCTTCACCAGTGCATTTCGATGTACTGACCCTCGTTGAAACAGGTTTCCCGCATCAAGGAGATCCTGCGAGGAGCTGAAGTCACTTTTCAATCCAGTCCAGATGTCGGCACGCCCTGATCGTGCCCTATTTTGAAGCATTTTTGAAGACCCAAGAGCTAGCAACTTATGCAGCTCCGAGGAAAAGCCATAGTCCCGCCTGGAGGTCTTTAACATTTTGAAGTTTTAGTAAAGGATGTAATGTACAGGACGACTATCTCATTTTGTGAACTTTTGTAAGCCCGTGCGGCAACTATCTGACTCGTTCAAGAGTTTGTAAAAATATGTTCATTATCAATAAAGAGAACTTTTTCATGTTTCAACTTTGTGTTTCAATTATCTGCGTACTCTGAATATGTGCTCGTTATGCAAAATACCTTAACCTTGTGCGGTACGCAACCTAGGCACGCACGGCGTCACGCCCGGGGGACGACTATCGATTCCACGGAATCGGGACGTGACATCTACAATATAAAGAAAATAACATAATAAACTAGACTTCTAACCAGGGTTTTTTGGACCGGGTCTCAGAGAAGACCTTGAACCGAACTCGTTTTATCTAAATCCAACCTGGACTCGGCTTTCGGCAAGTAGGAACTAGTCCTCAAAAGAAGAACCCAAAGTAAAAACAAATAAGGTCCCGGTCCCCACAAATCCTATTTGACCTGGAACTGGACCCAATCTATATGCACAAATTTTGGAGATATTGTATATAAGTTATAATATTTTAGTTTATTTTATTTTAATATAGATTGTAGTGGTATATCAAGACCTGATTGGCATCCAAGCCGATTTTATGGTGAACAGGCAAGGTATTATCTCGACTCGGGACAAATAATTGGAGCCATAGGAGTTGTGGGTCTGGGTGCCAAACTTTCATTACATGGACCCAGCCCAACCTGACCTTATAGATCTCGACTCCTAACGTAAAATATGGAATGACAAAGGAATTCTAATTAGATTCATGTTAATCCAATACAATTATGGCCTCATGTAGATGATGAAATTATAAAATGACGAGGGTGCACATGCACATGACTTTATACAAGGACAAATAGGAAAGTAGGACAAATAGGAAAATAGGAGAAAATAAAGTCTAAAATCAATAGGAAATAAAGAAACTCGTATCTGAATGGTTACATATTGAGGATAGGGTCGTAAGTGATTTTCTGCCATTATCGTGAGGATTTCCTGTATAGATATAAAACTTTTCTTTCTCTACATATTATTCCGCTCCTTACCATGTGAACTATGATATGTGTTCTTTTTTCCTTGAATTTTACTTACAACTGAGAAAAAGACCAGGATTCTAAAAACATATTAAGCAATGATTATAGACTGGTGAACCATTAAGCAAAATGTCCATGTTGTCGCATAATTGCAGTTAATCAGCTGCACAATACTATTAATCAGTAGCCACCCCTGGAATGAGAACATAATGAAATCGTGCAGTATAACACTGATAAAAGCTTTGTCGTTCTTCCAGTGTGTTTACTGATCTTTTTCTTGCAGTGTATATTAGTCGAATCGTTTTCTAATTCACTGTGCACTTCAGTTAAGTATGATACACAAGCAATTAAACTGGAAAAGAAAGGAATTTCAAAATCTCTATTTAATGACCATTCTGGATTCACATGTTATATCTATGACAATAACTTGATAAATAATGATTCCTGGAGAGTATTGTGTAATGCTAAATTAATACAAAAGAAAGCGAAAAATTCTCATGACATATTATACTGCTGCACAGTCAATGTACTAGAGGGGATGTCTTGCAATTGCAAAATATATCCGAATAGTGGAAAAGGTTAATGTAGCCAAACCCAAGTTCCGGGGAGGAAAGGTTTTGATATTTTGTTCTTTTATTGTAGCAGCGAAGTTCTGCTGCGTACCTCATCCAACAGTATCACCAGATATTCCGTTGGCAAGATACGAGGATGACCAGAACCCTCCATGGCACTTCGAAGACTACATCCCGTGAGCAAGACCTCACGCCCTTTCTTCAGGATACCATTGTCTGCATCCACCAAATGGTAGTACCTGAGGTGGCCATTTTCATATTATGAATAAAAGTAAAGGTAATATTTACAGAAATAAATCAACTATGATAGAAATGATAGAATCTCTAGATATGAAAGCTTCTGGAGCTTCAAAAAATAAGCTTTTTTGATACACAGAAATAAAGAACATTTTGCAATTCCAAATGTTGCTTGAACAGAAAATATTTGTCATATAGAGTAAGAGTATAGTTTTTGATATTTAGGATCAAGCATTCTATCATGAAGGGCATAATTAAAAGGATGATGTGCATTATACTTAAAACAGGATGTTCGAAATGGAGGAAAGCTTCTAGTGTATTTTGCGATACTATGAAGTTGAAAGAAAAATTCTATAAGACAGCTACAAGACCAGTGAGTGTTGGGCAATTAAGAAATGTGTTCAAAAAATTAGCATAGCTTAACTAACAGTGCTAAGATAGATGACTGGCAATACATTAAAAAATAGGATAAGTATTCGTAGGAAGTGGGAGGTGGTGCCAATTGAGGACAACATGAGAGAAAATTAGGTTGTTTGAATGTGTGTGATGCAGACCAATAGATGCACAGATATGGAGGATAAATAAAATAATAGTTAACGGAGTCGTTAGCTCTGTTATCCGGACTCTCCACTTTAAGGAGAATTACTTGTGTCGACCCGATAGAACATGTGTATGGATATGGAAGTATCCGATCCTCCATAGTGACAATCGGGAGAATGGTAGTGAAGTAGATAGTTTATTTTAATGTGGTAGTGAAGTAGATAGTTTGTAAAGTAGTAGGAGGGCTGAAGGGACGGACTCTTAGGGACTTATTCAACTAGTTCGGTAAAGTTTACTTGTATTTTATAATCACTTGTTGTCCTTTTATGAAAACTTACAAATTTAATTAAATGATGTCTCTTTATGAAACCATGCAAATTTAAATATAAACTTAAATATATGAAATCATGCAAACTTAATTACAGTTGTATCTTTTTATGAAATCATACAAATTTAATTAGAGGCTGTCTTTTTATGAAACTGTACAAATTTAATTACATGTATGTCATGAAGCCATGTAAATTTAATTACATGATGTGTCTTTTTATGAAACCATGTTCAAATATAATTATTTTAATAGTCATATCCCCGTATCCGTATCCAAAATTTGGATCCTTTTTGGCAGAGTTCGTGTGTCCTTCAATTATGAGTTTGAAGGGTCTGACTCTTGGATATGTACCAGTACCTGACACCCGTACCCGAGTCCTCTAAGTAACATAGGTTGTTAGGACTAGGGTAGACCTAAAGGAACATGTATTGAAGATGTAAAGAATGATATGGTTTTGTTAGTGTTAGAGAGGACGTGGCCTTGACAAAGCTGAACGGAATAAAGGATCCAATCAGTCAACCCAAATTTTTGGGATAAAGGCTTTCTTGTTGTTGTATGTAGATTAAGATGAATTGATATATAAATAAAAGTTCAAGAAACACAAGATAAATTAAATTCTGATCTAAGATGGGGTATAAGCATTTTTGGGATAGAGGCTTTCTTGTTGTATGTCGGCACGTCCTGATCGTGCCCTATTTTGAAGCATTCCTTTCTGTCTCCTCTTGTAAAGCAACAAAACATTGAGAAATAGTGATGTAAGATGGGGTAGATAGAATTGAAAAGGAAAACATATAACAAATGGTATTTGGTCTAGTCAACTACAACATCCATATTATTTGCACTTTCCTGATACAATACTTGAATTAGTTGACTGTATAATTTCCATCTCTTTTTGCTTTGCTTCAGATTTCTTTTAAGCATGCTGTGAAATCGGTTACAGTTGGAAGAATAAACATATAGGTTGGCATGGAACATTACGTAGTTGCATAAGGAACATGTTCCTAGTAACACATGTGAATGCCACTACTTCATGACAGAAGCAAGAAGCAATAGGATCTGGGTTTCTCTTAAGAGAACTTTTTTTGATCTGGATAGCTGTACCTGCGGTGGAGATATACATCAATAGTGTATGAGCTCCAAAAATCTCCCAAATTGAGCATGTATATATTTGTACCTGTAAGGATACATGATTTTTGTTAGTATTACAAAGGGCATGGCCCTTAAGAGAGCTGAATGGAAGAAAAGGATTCAAATAGTCGGCTGAATTTTTTTGGCATAATGGCCTTGTTGTTGATGTAGAGATACATGTAGAGGCATTTATGTTGAGCGCAATAATTCCTGATTTTCATAGTTTGGATAAAGAATGTTTTAGAATAAAAATTGACATTTCAAGAAAATAGTTCACAATAAAACAATTAGTACTGGATATTCCTAGGTATAACCTTCACCCCCAAGCTAAGGATTTGAATGTGGAGCCCATCAAACTGTCTCCTACCCTATGTTGACATCACAGGATATAGATAAAAGTGACCCAGACATGACACCAATTTGATGTGTCCAATGCCTGTGTATTTGGCATGTCCGGGCCATGTTCAAGACAGACGCAACACTCATTGGGAGATTCCATGTTTCCTACACATCGCTACCAGGATTCCTTTCACTAGTTTCACATGTAGGAAATTGGCAGATAATGTCCAAAGTATTAGGGAAAACGTGTTAAGGGAAGATGAGAAAATAATACTAGTGTTTATACATCCCTTGCTGTTAGATGAAATTCAAGAAGAATGAAAATGATCACACATGACCCAACCTCTCCAAATAAGTGTGTTCTATATAGCAGGGATATTGGCATTACACTGCAACCCTGTGGCTTATTAGTTTCATATGAATACTAGAATATGGTAGGTGCAAGAGAGCTTGTATGAAGGTGAACTTGAATAAGACCAATAACAGTCTGGTTCTGCAGGTTTCTACTACAGATCAATAAAATATTTGATATATGACCAATTAAATAGGAGAATATACTTGTAAATGGATGAAATTGTGGCAATTGAAGCTTTCTGAAGGTCTCTCCATGATAAACAAGGTCCGAGGCAAGGGGATCATTCATCTCCATATATTCAGCAAGATATCAAGGAGATTAATTCAGAACAAATTCACCACATATTGGACTTATACATTGAAAGAAGGTTGATAAAGCTACTGAAAGTTAAAGGGTGCCCTCAATACTAGAACCTGATCTGTGTCAATGAGTTGTTATTACCTTATAAGGTCAAGAATATCTTGGGGTATCTAAAAAACTGATTCTTTTGCTAACGATACATGAAAGACATTACTAAAGAGAAAATAAAATAAGCAGCTAAACTTCTTACAAGTTTCTGCAGCAGAGGTGAATCGTCTAGGGGAAACTAAGGGTATTTCTCAGCCATGTACTTAATTTCAGTATCATGTTTCATGAGAAGGTTAACTAGTAGTGCATTAAATCATAGTACAGTCATTTCAGTCTCATAAAAGTACTTGAGAAAGTAATTAAGGGCTGTCATGTAACTTTATCTAAAAGAATAGTGTAACTGCTATGACCTAAGGGGTTTGAGCAAAAGGAAGATAACCAATAAGTCATAACTAATAATATAATCTAGAGAACAGGTCAGCTGAAACAAGTATGCTGAGATGGGGAACAGAAAGTCAGAAATAAGAACGTTCACAAGATGTTAGTTCAGGACCAGCAAAGACCAAGGAGTAAGTTGTAGGGTACAACTACGACAAGGAAAAGACCAAAATGAAGCAATATTGAAGCCTCAAGATGATGAGAATATTTGCTTCCAACTGAGAATATGGACACTAAGCCTAATTAGGAGAACAACAACACGAGTATATGTAGCCGACTCAACTGAAGACAGGAAAATGTCGTTCTTATTGCTTCCTGTTCAGGAGAACTTTTTCCTAATTTACTATGTGGTGTAAGAATCTAAGCATATATTAAGAGTGTGTTCCTGTTTCTTATCAAAATCTAGTTAAGCGTGAATTGCAAATTGTAGGTGAATTGCTTAGGGGTAGCTAAGGGTATTTCCATTGCAGCTTCTAAGAGCCAGTAACTGCAAAACAGTTGTAGCTCAGACAGAACGGTGAAAGAAAACTATCATGTTTCACGACAAGGTTAACTAGTAGTGTATTAGATCATAAGCCAGTCATTTCAGTCCAATAAAAATACTTGACAAGGCAGTTAAAGGGGGTAGAAGGGCTGGTTGGTTACTTTATTTAGAATAACGGAAGGATGCACTAGACACAAAAATCAAGGAACGGCGTGCAAAGAACCAGACCCAAACACAGTCCGGGGAGATTGATGTAATAAAGACCCAAGCTTAAGCCGGGGCATACGATGTAACTTACCCTTTCAAAATACATATAGTCCTTTTTTGTCAAGTGAAAATATAATTGGCAACTCACATTAACTGACTAAACAACAAGAATTCATGACTTTAATAGGTCATAACAGCTCCAAAAAAGTAAAATTTTATGAGTCCTAAAGTCCTACCAGAATTTGAGATGGCTTGAAGTCATAACAGAATCCGATATGTCCCAAATTCAACAGAATTTGAGATGTCATAGTCGTAATAGATTTTGAGAAGCCATGAAGTTTTCACAGTAAATCAGAAATAGAAGTCAGAAAATCATAACAGAATTTGAGAAGTTACTAAAAAAAGAATTTGAGAGGTCATATAAACCGGTGGCAGATTTAATGCAACTTAGATTCTTAATAGCCTAAAAGGCGTGTGCCTAGACAGGCACCAACCTTAAGGGATACAAGGCACTGTCTCGTTAGCGCCTGGGCACCCGCCTTGTGTCCTTTATTTGCAAGCACCATTTCATAATTCTACTAGCATTGTATATTTTTATTCACGGTTAACTCGTTATTTCGTCTTAGATGCAGTAAGTAATGGTCTAAAGCCTGGGATTTTTAAAACTGTGTCCAACATGTATGCTACAAATGTCAGATTGTTCAAGTATTTTATACGGGTAAGGCACCTCCATTGAAGTATCCGTAAAATGTAGCTTCACACCGACACATAGGTTAACAAAAAATGACAATATGCCATAAAAAGGTAACCTTCCAAGCAGCATGCTAGACTATAAAGTATGTTCCAAATAAACCCTAGCCTGATAGCAATGTAATAATTATGATTAAATTATGTTTTTTATTGGAAAACAATGAAAAAACACTCTCTAACATATCTTATGGCTAGACCTACAAACTAGGTCCACCAATGGATGTATAAAAAAATGCAACAAAACAACAACAAATTCTGGTCTATAATTCAAAAGATAAGTAATGCAAATTTATAGCACCTGGAAGAAGGAAGGCATCCACAACAACAGCTTCGAGAACACTTTCTGGCAAAAGAAAATTCTTCTCATAAATAGAATCTATAGTGACCGTATTCGGAAGCCTCGTTCTCCGATGTCGCTTCTTCAATGGAATCGTGCATTCTAATCTCTTCTTTGAGGTTGTGTACCTGTGCTGCTCACTCCAAGCCTACACAGCCAAAATCAGGTTTGTCAAATCACCCAAAGGAACAGTTTTTCTTGTGCCCCAAATGTCAAAACACAATTTCACTCTATCTTATAACTCTATTGAAATGAAACCTTGGTCAATACCTGGAAGTATGGAAGAAAGAAAAGTAACAAGTAGTACCCTTTGGATATCAATTAATATTGTTGTTGTTTTTTGCTGATAGCATAAACATCAAAAAAAATAGATTTCAAATTCCCATCAAATCTTTACTGGTGGCAAATTTTCCAGCGTTCTCCCGAGCTATGTATAAAGAGGGGGATTTGGGAGGAAACAGGATTTGTCATCTGGAACTAATTAAAAAATTACAATTTATCCATGCACTGCTCTTAGAATATAGATTAAACCCACATTTTTTTTTCAGTTGCTGCTAGCATAAACATCATAATCGAACTTTTATTTCAAAGATAAATCAGAAATCTTTATCCATGGGAAATTTATTCAGCCTCCTCCCAGCTTGTATAGAACAATGAAATTTGTTGGCACTTATCCATGTTCTGTCTAATGTTTCTATAATAAACATAATCTTAATTTCAAATTTCCATCAGAAACCACTATTATTGGCGAACTATTCGATCCTTCTCCCAATTGTTTTCTTTTTTTTTGTATATGGAGAGAGATTTGGAATTTGGGAATTGGAGGAATTAGGGTTTGGTACCTGGAAGAGATCGGAGAGAAGTATGCCCGATGTGACTCCGCTGGAGTAGGCGATGCAGGTCTTCAAGATCCGGGACGCGGTCCAGCTCCACGACGGCCCCGATTCGTCGGCGGCGGGTTCGCCTCCGCCGTCCAATCCGCGGTCGTCCGGCGAGGAGAGCACCGATCTGGCATGTTCCACGAAGCTCAGAAACGTGTCGGACTCGTCGGCCGCTGCAGAATCGCCCTGGAGAAGTTGAGGAGGAGGGAGGCTCATGGTGTGGAAAACCCTAATTTTTGGGCGGTCAGTTAGAATGGGAATGGGGTTTGGGGGGTTTGAGAAAAAGAACAAGCAATTTGGCGGGAAAAATAATCGTCGGAAAAATAATTTGGACCTTACGGGTTTTGAAAGCAAGGGAGCGTGCTTTCAGAAGTTTATTTCTGTTTCTATTTGTTGACAGGAATTGTTTATTTTGACTGCTTCTGCTGATATTTTTAGAAACGGAAATTTCCGTCCAGAGCATCAAAAATAATAAAAATTTCATCCAAAACATCAAATTTGTAAAATTATGAAGAAAGCATCAAAATGTCATTTCTAAGAGCGTTTTACGCTTTTTAAAAAAATTTCCGTCCATCTCCGTTAAAAAAAAAAAACGTTAACCAAAAAAAAAATTTAATAAATAAAAAAACGTCCTCCCTAGAGACGTTTTCCTATTTATTATTTTTTTTTCGCTCCTCTCTCCTCACACTCTCTTCTCCTCTCTCTCTCTCTCTCTCTCTCATCCGTCCACTTTCTCTCTCCTCTCCTCTCTCTCTCTCTCCTCTCTTCTCTTCTCTTCTCTCCTAGTTTAGATCTGTACTCTAGTTTGGAAAAAAAAAGTCTATTCTTGATAGTTCACCATCTTGATGATTTCAAAAAATGTCATGAGGTTGCCTCTTCTTCCAGTGAACAAGCTAAAGCATTGAAAATTGATGATGATATCCAGGTAGTTTATAAGAACTTCAAGAAGTTATTATTTCTGAAAATATTGACATGGGTGAAGACCAATTAAGAGCTGCTTGCATTAGTCAACCGGTTGATTTTATAGAAGAACTGTGTTTCCAAGCTTTTGAGCAAGAATATCACTTATCAAAAAGAGTATTACCGGCAGGGAAAGACTTGTGTGCCGCGCAATAAAACTTTTTGAGAAGGCTACTTCAGTACTATGCATCCTGAAATTAGCATCTAGAGAGAAGTTTGCTGCTTTCTACAAGAGCTTGACCAATGATGGGGAGGAGCACCTGGCTGTCAAGCACTTCTCCTTGGAGGGTCAACTTGAGTTCAAGGTTGTTCTCTTTGTTCCAAAGAATGCTCCATTTGACCTCTTTGACACTCAGAAGAAGCCTAACAACATAATGCTCCTATAAGATCCCAGTTCTTCACATCATGACTTCTTATCATGTTTTGTTCTAATTCTGTTGGAAACTCATACAGGTTTTATGTTCAAATGAATATGGATTGCCATCCAGAACAAAATGGGGAATATTCAGACAAGAATACTAGTTTGAGTGATAAAATTGAAGACATGGTGAAGGTGTGGGATCCAGGGGGAATTCTTTGGGTGTGAGAGAGAGAGAGAGAGAGAGAGAGAAAGAGAAGAGAGTGAGAGAAGAGAGAGAGAGAGAGTGAACAGAGAGAGAAGAGAGAGAGAGTGAGAGTGTGAGAGTGAACAGAGAGAAGAGAGACGTTAGAAAATATATATATATATATATAATAGGAAAAACGCTCCTAGGAAGGACGTTTTTCCTAGGAAAAATGTCCTTCCCAGGAACGTTTTTCTATTATATATATATATATATATATATATATATATATATATATAACGTTCTAACGGAAACTAACGGAAGTTCGAGTAATGGAGTGGACGGAAATAGTAAAACGTCATTAGAAAGGGCGTTCTGATATTTTCATTGAAAATATTTAAAATCCAATGCTTTCATTGAAAAATAGTTAAACTTCTTTGCTCTGAAAGAAATTTTCCGTTTTAGAAAGCAATTATGAAAACAGAAAAACTATACTTTTTGTCATGAATGTTTGTAAAATTTAAATTTTAATCACTTTTTATATATATTTTTAGTCACTGTTCAGTGACCAAAAGTATACTTTTCTCTTTATGAAAGTTATTTGATAATAGTGGTTTATCAAAATACTTTGAAAAAGGCACTCAGATTTTTTTGTCAATTTTCCAAAGAAATCAGGAAAGCTTGGTTTAAAATAACTTATACCGCCACTTTTTAAAAGGATGCAGCAATTCAAACAAATTTGTTTAAGGCTTTGATTGGAATTGTTACAGTTTTTCAAAAAAAATATTAAATAAAAAATATAATACGGGATCAAAAAATTTACCTATTTTGCATAGAACAGAACATGTTTGAAATATTTGCATGCAACGAAATCTGACGTCAGTGCAACTGATATCTATGCACTGATATCTGAAATATAAAAATAAAAATAACTCGACGCCAGTGTAACATTTGAATTTACCTTGCATGCTTTTGAATTTGCTGCATGCATTTTGATTTATTTTATCAACATTGGAATTTGTAGCTCACAAACTGTTGTTCACAAGGACAAATACATGACATTGATGCAGCTTCCGAGCAACTGATTCAAACGCATGCATTTTTTGCTTCCATCCATTTGAATTTGCTTGCATGCATTTGAATTTGCATCCATTTGATCTGTTTGCATGCATATGAATATGCAAAAAAAAAGAGCATGAATGTCTGCTGGCGTCAGCTTCAAAATTTGAAATTCTGCCGCCAATGTTACTGACGTAAAAAAAAATTTCTCACTGTCAATTGCACTGGCACTAGATCTCGTTATGTGCAAATATTCCAAACTTGTTATGTGCTTAATAGGTAAATTTCTTCACCCCATGTGAAATTCTCTGGATATTAACCGATGCATCTTTGAACAGTCTTTTGCATGCATTCAGAAATTGTCTCAAAATTACTCAAAATTTTTTAAAAAAAATCATAAGTTTTTATAGGAGAATGCTTATGTATTGATTTAGAAAAATAAGAAGAACCATCCATGGTAATGGATTTTGGATATTGGATATGCTTATCCTCGCCGCTTCTACTTATAGTTTCGAAGGTAGTTTTAACAATTGTTTTGTAAGAGCATTAGTAGTAAGGTCCATCTAAAATTTAGATTCTATGTTCAGAATGTATGAGCTCATTTTTTAGAATAATAAGGTTCAATTTGAGTCTTATGATTGTTCCGTTCCAGGCACAGGAGTTTATAGCATGGATCTAAGAATTTCTACGTTAATAATATAGGAATTCATTTTATAGAATAGTAAGGCTAAATTTATAGCTACAATCTTTAGGTTCTATATTTCACAATATTTTTTTATCTTTACCGCAAAATGGCATTTTATGTGCTCGAACACTTTATTCTCATACAAACCCAATTAATTATATATATTTTTTTATTGTAAATTTGGACCACAATATGCATTATTCAACTCCATCTTTTATGGATACTCTAGCAATAAATTATTTGAAAAAATAAATATTACTTGATTTTAAAGTTATATTTCGAGAACAAATGGGTACTCGTTGCCAAAAGTTGCTTCTATTGTTATTATTATTTTCTCTCTGTTGAAGCCTTTGATAGGGTCGGGTTATTGGTGTTGTGGGGAAACGCCCAGGGACGTAGGCACCTGGTCCCGAGGGATCGCGACTGCGTCCTCTATATTTTGAAAAGTTGCAGTAATAGCTATTATTTATGTGAACAAATTTACATAAATGTTTGCACGGTTTAATAAAAAATGAGAAAAGTTAGCAAGATCAATCAAATTCCAAACTTTGATTACAAAAGTAGGACATAACTAAATATATATAGTTCTCTAACCTTATAAACGTCAAAAAGAATCTTAAAAACTTCAGCAATTTTTTTTTCTTTTACGTAATGAATCATGTAAAATATTTCATCTTTTGTTAGTACATACGTTTAAAATTGAAATGACATTCTACTCGGAGTGTCATTATAGGTTACTTGTCATTTAGTTTTGTTATGATTCCAGTGGTTATGGTAGAAAATATAATTGGTCCTTCCAGCATCCGCATATATAGATTGTAATTTTATATCATAACACATCAACTTATTTCATTGTCACATCCATTGGCGTATTAACTCTCGAATTTGTCACAGTTATTACATATTATAAGCACACATGTAGAAAAAGTAATTTATGCAAAACGATTGAGAGATGAGATGATAAATGGTTGTTTTGTAGTATATAGTGAAATCATTAAAAAAAATTATAATATAAAGTCTTAAAAAAAATTATTGTAAACAAAATAATTATTTAGTGTATAATATTTAGTATTAATATACTATATTAAAATATAAATATGTTTATTACAATTTATTATTATTTAAAAATCTAATAGATTGTGAGGTGGAGGATTGGGCTGGAGGAGAGTAACTAACATCTAAACAATCAAACTTTGAATTTGGACACATCCAAGAAACAAAGTTCAGTGTATCCAACACATGTTTTGAAACCAAGATGAGATGCATATGCAGTGTAGGCACATCATCTCATTTTCACACTTTTATCTCTCTTGCAAGCACTGAAACAAGTCCTTACTGACAGGGATGGAACCATGACTTGTGTTGGACAGAAATTGAACATGGAAAAAAAAAATTAATAATAATAATGACATCATAAAAATTTGTTTTTTAACAAATTCAAGTAGAGAACAACACATCTAGTATTGAAGTTGAAAATAAACATTAAAAGTCTGAAAATTATTACTATTGACAAACACAACTAAACAAATAATTAAATATGGGAGGAAAAAAAAATTACATTTAAGGTACCTAGAATAATTTACTCAGTAATCAACCAATTTCACCCGGTGGCCGCATCTAAGATGGATACTATATATTTTTAGACATTTTATAAATTTCAAGTCAGGAATGGTGTGTGTGTGTGTGTGTGTGTGTCGGGGGGGGCGGGGTGGGGTGCGGGGCGGGGGTGCGGTTAGTCGTGGTGGTGGTGGGAGCACGCCCCCTTTGGCCTTAACGTAGATTCGTCTGATATATGTGGGAGCTCAACTAAATGGTATTTTTTTCGATTTTTTTCAAATAAAATAATAAATTTATAAATAATTGCAAGAAAATGGAGGAGTTTGTTGAAATTACAGGGAGGGGGAGAACTCGTCAACTGAGTTGGCGGTGCCCAGAGTTCGAGAAGAACTCGCCAACTCAGTTGACGGACTCTGGACAAGCTCGCCAACTCGGTTGACGGGCCCCTCTCCCCCCTCTCTCTCGGATTCTCTTCCGCCTCGGAGACCCCCCGACCTCCCCCCTTCTCCTCGGAGACCCCCCCCCCCCCCCCTCCCCCTCCCCTCCCTATAAATAAACCCCAACTCCTCCTCCTTCTCCTCCTCACAGCACTCCTCCTCCTCCTCCTCCTCCTCCTCACAGCACTCCTCCTCATAGCAATCCCCCTTCTTCCTATAATATTTTTTGTAGATGGCTAACCAAAATGACGGTCGTATTCCTGGTGGACCGACTACCCAGCTTATTATTAAGCAACGTGAAGACCACATATCTAGTTGGATATTTACGGGCGAGGTAATTTTTTAAATTATAAGTTTGTAAGTTAAGTAATTTACACACAAAATATAATGCATATATTTTTTATAGTTATACGACCATGATCTTGGTTTACGAACCCGGATCCATGTACATTGGCGGACCGAAAGAAATTATCGTACGTGAGAGCTAAATTCTATCCAAAAGGCTTTGGTGGAATCCTTTGGATTCCACTATATAGATCGTGTAAGATATTTAATCCACGATCTTCATTTAGTTGTAAGTCTTGCGGAACGTTGGTGGCCTGAACGCAACACTTTCTAACTCTCATTCGGTGAGATGACGATCACCCTATTTGATGTGGCAAATATACTAGGGCTACCTATTAAAGTGACGCTATATATTTTGATCCACACTTAAAGGGATCTGATCTGATCAGGAGGTATCTCGGTGTTACCCCTCCATCTGGTATAAAAGACGGCAATTTTGTGAAGTTTACATGGCTTCGTGGCAACTTCATGGACCTACATCACACTATTGACGGGGTGGTTGATGTAGATGAAATACGGGTATGTATTTTAATAAGTAATATTTGTTTATGACTTAATTTAGTGTCTATATAACACTTAATATTTTCAGGTCATTCGTTGCACTAGAGCGTATCTGCTCTGTTTATGTGGTGCAATTCTATTCTTCGATGCATCAAAAAATATGATAAATGTGCAGCTTCTACCATTCTTGGATGATTTGGCAAAACCTACTCAGCATGCATGGGGAGCTGATACTCTAGCCTTTTTATACGCAAATTTGACAAAATTTGTGAGATCATGTCGCAAGAGTATTTGTGGATGTATTTTACTGATTCAAGTATGAATGAAAGACCTAAATTAGTTAGAGTAATTTTATACGCAAATTTTGTTTGTACTAATGTCATATTTTTTTTTTATAGTTCTGGTCCTACGAGCACTTCTATATTGGTAGGCCTGTTACTAGCATTCTCAGTGATGTTGGAGTATTTCCGGTTGCTATACGATGGCACACATATGTAGTGGATTATCAACACTACCAATACAGAAGTGTATCACTTTATCGTAGCCAATTTGATACACTACAGTATCATGAGATAATTTTTTAAATATCTGATAAATTTCTTTAAATTATTACAGTTTTGATCGTAGATAAACATCACATCTATTTGATACAATATCATTAAATAGGTTACCTAGTTACCTTACACATGTGAAGATGATGCTCCAGAAATTAAGAGGACATCATATTCGTTTACTTTACACAGATCTTATATTATATATGATCGGTTCACCATGTACCATCCGGCAGACTGTGTTCTTCGATAATTCGGAATGAGCCAAATAATTCTTGATGATCCACCGACAGTCGGTTATGAGGCAGCAAATGCATTACAACGAATCATTGGTCTCGTTGCTGACTGGAATAATCGGTTCAAGAATTATAGTATGAGGGACATGTCTCCCGGACTAAGATCTGCTGAGGAATGTAAGTTCTAAGTTACTCATTATTCGTATTTTAGTGTAAATAGTTTGCTAAAATTTTGTTTATTTATGCAGACATGGGTAACCTGGACTATAGGCAATGGTGGGGATGCCCTCTTATGAGCAACCGAGTATACCAATATGAGGAGCAAAGGTTCAAGAGTAGATCTGTAGATGATTCTACTCTGCGTGCTTTTGGCGATGGCATGCATGATTTGGTATGACTTCATTATACTTTAAAAATTACATATACATAGATATGATAAAAAAATTAATTTACAAGTTTCATATTTCAGAGTAGTGTATACCAACAATATTTACAACAACCTGAGATAAACCTTCTCCCACAAAGTCGACTTCTTATGGAGGAACTTGTGACTCGTGTTGATCATCTGGGTATTGGACGGGAACCTGAAATGCCTCCAGTACAATCACGTCTTCTACCAGACTATCCGACTGGCTTTGTACGACAGAGACACTCTCGTCGTCGTAGGAGGGATGGTGCAGAGGGCCCTATTCACCAGTATGCTAGAGCGGGCCCGAGTGACCAGTATGCTGGAGCGGGCTCGAGTTACCAGTATGCTGGAGCGGGCCCTAGTGACCAGTATGCTGGAGCGGGCCCGAGTTACAGTATGCTGGAGCGGGCCCTAGTGACCAGTATGCTGCAGCAGGCCCGAGTTACCAGACTGCTGGAGATGAAAGCTACCAGATATTCATACAATTTTTTTTGACTCCATCAGCACCGCTGCCTACCCAAACTCAACAATACGAGGAGGAGGATGAGTATATAATTTGTAACAATGTATGATTGCAATATTTGTATGATTTGTAACAATGTTTGATTGCAATGTTTGGGTATTGAACAATTCTTAAGTAGACTTTCATTATCAGACTCACTATTACAATATTTTTAAGTTTGTATTGAATAATTCTATTTTACTCTCTCGGTTGACTAGTACATCCTCTTCGGTTGTGGCCAATCGTACCACAATTACTACAACGAAGATCTCTCGTCGATGAATCCTGGGGTTTAATGCGGTTCTTCTTTGGTCTTCCGGCTTTGCGTCTTACATCTGGTACCCCAATTTCTCCTCTAACCAAAGGAGCTTGGATCTTGTAGGGAACTGAAATTGGCTGCATTTTTGGTGCGTATACACTTCTCAAGGTCTCCGTCGAAAATACTGCAGGATAAAAACTATCAATTCTAATATTGCAATATCTATAAACAAAACATGCATGTATACATGGTATATAAGTATGGTACCATCTAAAATATGTACAAGATCTGTCAGTTATATTAACAATATAGGTTCTACTTGTTGTACTGTCTATTATTTCAAACTTATAACTGTCAATAGCTAATATTTCTAGGTGATTCTTCTCTTTGATAATACAAGTCATGGTCTTTAACATCTTCGGACAATAATCTGTGTCTATATTTTCAGCATTCTTTCTACGATTGTCATGAAGTGTAATAATCTTGTCTCTAATACCATCGAGAAGTATTGTTATTGGCTTATCTCGTAATTTATTAATCCAGGTATTGAAATATTCAGCAAGATTAGAAGTGTTAATATCTAATCTAGGACAAGTAGCATACGCTGTTATCCAATGTTCAAATCGACGACTTTCATCGTTTACACCAATAAGCCAATCGTATAAAATTATGTTCTCAGCTTTAATTATATCAAACACACTCTCTGCATCCGTTTCATTATATGATCTAGCAAGCGAGTCTAACAAGTATTGAAATACTGGTTCTTTGGTAACTTTTTTCATATTTTGTTTAAAATGCTTAATAAAAAAAAGGAGATACAGGAAAAATTGCACGAACAACATTTATTAATCCTTTTTATTTGTCAGATATAAATGAAATTGTACTCCAATCATTAAAACAACTTTCAAAAGATATTTTAAGAGAATTTAAAAACCAAGACCAAGAATCACTATTCTCACCTTCAGCAACAGCATAAGCTATAGGATATAATTGATAGTTAGGATCGTGAGCACAAGCAATAAATAAGATACCTTGATATTTAGACGAAAGAAATGTAGCATCAGTACTAATAACTGGTAAACAGCCCCTTAAAAACCTATCAATACATGACTTAAAACAAATAAAAAATCGTTGAAAGCTATTGTTTTTGGCAGTTTTAATAAAATATGTACTACCTGAATTTGTCTCCATAATTCTATAACAATACTCCTCAAGACTAGCGTATGCCTCATCATAACTACCATTAATTTCAGCTAATATTGTCTCTCGGGCTCTCCAGGCTTTGGAATAACTAACTTGTATACGGTGCTCCCTATATATATCTTTAACAATTTGTGATGGACTATATGACTAGTTATCTCTAATAATGTCAATTATTATGGTCTTAATCCATGCAGCGGTAGCTAGTCGATGACGTCCTGTACTAAGTCTCCCTAAACAAGAATGACGATTTTCTAATGTACTAACTTTAACTATATCGCCATTTCCAATAGATTTGACATATACTCTCCAATTACAATTCGGTTGATCACAACTATATATAATTCCACGAGCATTATTCATAACATTAGCTGAACAACTAAAATTATATTTAATTGCTAAATTACTTATAAAGCTTCTAAAGTGAGAACGACTAGAAAATGATTGTCCCTTAAATACTTCATCAGTGATAGCTTTTACAACATCATCATCTACCGTATAATCTATATTTTCAACTAAATTATTACTATTTCCATCATCGTTGTCACTATCATCATCATGATTAGATTCATCTGATGAATAACCTTCTTGAAAAAATGAAACAATTTATTGAGAAGAACTAACACCCGAACTAACATGCTGATATTTAGAAAAATATTCATTATTTCTATTATCTAATGTTGCTGTTATTTTAATAACATATATTTTTATATACCGTGATTGTGAATTAATCTCAATAATATAATTCCATGCATCTTCACTATCTATCAAAAACAATTAGAACCAAAAATAGACTTCAGAATAAAATCATGATGAATAGAACAACGTTCAATAATATGATTACGTATATTTTCAAAACTAATATTCGGATAAGTTAAAAAAATTATACTTTCTCCTCCTTCGTAATTTAACCCATTTACTTTACCGTCGTGCGAGCATATAATTCTTACGCTACGATCCATGACGATTGAGAACTTTACTACAAGAAACTCAGATGAACTTTAGCTGCAGGCCGAACTTTGACTGAAGCTTTGCTAGAGGCAGAGAGAGTGCTGGGGACTTTGCTAGAGGGAAGAGAGGGAATAGAGTGTTGGATGATTTGGTTGAGATAGGAAATATATAGAGTGAGAGTGTTGAATGTAATAGTTGTTGTGCAACGGCTATAATCCTTCTCCCAATCCTCAACGGACCCTCACTCGCCAAGTAAGTTGGCGGGCACAGATCAACGGACCATCACTCGTCAAGTAAGTTGGCGGGCACAGCCTCCAACTCACCCTTCCTCGCCAACTCAGTTGGCGGCATGTACGTATCTCGCCAACTCAGTTGGCGGGCACTTTTATCCCCCTAACAACCCGCCAACTCAGTTGGCGAGTTCTCCCCATCCCTGTAATTTCAACAAACCCCTCCCTTTTCTTGCAATTATTTATAAATTTATTACTTTATTTGAAAAAAACCGTATTTTCTTTTAGGGTATATGTGGGGGCTCTTGAAAGCATGCGAGATGTTGTCGTGAACTGTTGTTATGCAATAACTTTTGTAAAAATAGTGACAATCCTTAACCAATTATAATATTGATATGATATTCAAATATTAGAAAAATTCAATAAGATACTATATTTTACGCTAATTTCATGTAGACAAAAATTAATTTGTGAAATTTTCAACAAAAAAACGATCTGCCAGTCGGTCTGGTACGTACTAGATAAAATGTGAATAATTTTTTTTTCTTTATATAAGTCTCTTATATTTTCATGTTTTGTATATAAGTATAATTTTAATTTGATCGTATCGATACAGGTTCACATCTTTTCGTGCGGATCTTGAATTACGGCAACACATTCATCGTTGGATCCGTAACATCGAACTACCAACGTGAGAACATTTTTATCAAGTTTTGCGATACTTCTTTCAGAATGTCGTCTGCGGAATCCGTGAGTGACATTCAAAATAATAATTGTAGAACTCATTGAAAATATTCACAGGTGTAGTTCCACGTTGCGAATCCAACGTAGTAGGCCTCACCGTGATCCGAGATTTGCACGAAAAGATGTGAGCCTGTATCAGTTTGATCAAATTAAAATTAAACTCATATACAAATTATGAAAATATAAAATAGTTATATGCAAAAATTGCAAAAAAAAATTGTATTTACATAGTCGGAAGTTTTCTCGATATTTTTAAAAAAATGCACATAAGTCTTTTATATTTTCACGATTTACATATACGTCTATTTTCAATTTGATTATACCGATAAGAGCTCACATTTTTTTTACGGACCTCGGATTGCTAAGAGACTTACGTGGTTGGATCCGCATATTCGAACTATCCTTGTGAAGGTATTCAAGGAGCTACGCGACACTTTTTCAGAACGGCACTCATGAGCCATACGGGTGATGTTTCGAAAAAGTATAGCAAAACTCGTTGAAAATATCTTCGCATGTGTAGTTCGATGTTGCGGATCCAACGATGTAGATTTCGTCATGACCCGAGACCTATACTAAAATATGTGAGTTCTTATTTGTACGAAAAAATTAAAAAAATATTTGGCATAAATAAAAAAATTATATGCAAAAAAAAATGTATTGTCATATTGTCACGCCCCGCTCCCAGAATACTGGATAAATACGAGGACTGACATGACCAACCGCACCTTGTAGAATACCGCAGTAAGCCGCAATGTGTTAAGGTTGTCTAAAAGACAAATGGGCGAACTCTAGCATGTTATGACGTCAGTCCTAAGGCCAACAGATCCTAGAATCTCAATCCAACAATAATAATTACAAGAGTATATCATACATGAAAGTAAAGATGCATCATAAATTACATGTCATATATGATCACGAAGCTAGTGTATACAAAATGCTGCACTAGAAGAGTTTAATTATACATGATCAAATATACCAGCCATGGTCTAATATATACATCATGTTGATCGTAGTCTCAAAAATATAATGAGCTAACTCTGCCCCTAGCTAAACACAAAAAAATGAAGAAATAAAGACAAGGGATAAAGGAAGAAAACCCACTCGCGAGCTTCGGTCGCAGTCCTACGAGTGCGAGCTATTTGCTAGATGTGCGATGGATCATAGTTCTCCTCGGGGTAATATGTCCATACAAAACTAGTAGGGTCGGAACCCCAAGCAACAAGTACCAGAAATGAGCTCAAGGTGATAGACAAAACATATCACAACATACAACATAAAAGAGACAAAATAGAATAAACGCAGATCGATACTTGTACAATACCAATGTACTTGTCTCAAAATATAACTGTTAGAACTAATAACAAAATGTTTATAAAAGGAAAGTAAGACGACGAGTGGCAAGAGAGCATAGGAACTACTCTGGATTAGGACCACAACCCTTAAACCAAATAAGGATCGGGATTGCAGACCTTCACTCGAGCAGAACTTAGCACCCTAGCTATACGTCGAAAGAAAATAAAACTAGAAGGACGAGCTATAAATGAAAGTAATACCATTCATTGCACGGCCAAACAGCTATACGGCTTGCTACGATTAACTAGCTAGAGTTGTCACAGACCTTAATTACTAAATGCATGTTTTAAGAATATTGCTACCACCGACACTACAGTCAACCCAGATGGTCGAGGGTACGCTGGTTAAGTAACTTAAATGCACATACAACAGCACTACCACATAACTTGTCACTGTATCAGAAACATAATTGAACTTGTAAGCATAAACTTAAACTTGTGATCATAAACTTGCTTTATAAACATAAACTTGTATATAAACTTGTCTCGTATTGCCGTAGCACGCGTAAACTTGATCAGTCATAGAGCCTTGTCTAGCAGGGTTGTCCATGCTGCATGGGGCCCTTAGAGATCGGGGTAGCCGGTAGCGCAATATTTCTCCCTCCCAATATTCTAGATAATTCTTATCTTGTTTAATCATTACTTAATTAATTCGAGTTCTCGAGTCGTGGACACTTGAGAACTCCCTATAATGACGAGTCGCGAGTACGAGCTGTTCACGAGATATCGTATTTACGACACGCAATACATTGGGCAATACTCGCACTCGATTTTTCGATGCCAAAATACAATAGATTTTCATACATAAGCATTTCCACGGTGTGGTGAGAATTGTAAAATTGTCTTGTGAACTATATGCAAAACTTGTCTAGTAATTTAAACTTGTATCAACATAAGGAAGCATACAACAATAATCACTAAAAGAAATTTCTAAATGAACATAATTAAAATGAACATAAAATACACACAAGGATTCCTGGCCGTATTGACTCACTTGCCGCATGCAACTACTGGCCGCATGCACTCACTAGCAGCATGGACTCACTTGTCGCATGCACCCAATTGCCGCATGAACTCACTTGTCGCATGCACCCAATTGTCGCATGGACTCACTTGCCGCATGCTCAGGTTTAAAGTCTACTTCTTGGGACAAGTGCTGAGTGATGGGTCAATAAATGAAGTAACAGTGAAGTAACATAAAGTGATGGATGTGACAGGCCGTAAAGTGTGTCGGAAAGAAATGACAAAACCATAGAAAGATGTGCATGGACGAAGCAGGGTTATGTGCCAAAAGAGAAAATGTGCATAGTGCTAATGTCGCATAAGTCCGCTTGTAGCATTCTCAGATTACCGCATAGATACCCTTCTTGGACTTAGCAAACTTTTTATTCGTTCAACGAGTAAATATACAAGGAGTTCAAGGACTTAGTTTCAGAACACTTTGTATAATGAACAGTCATACATCCAACAAGATGGACACATGCTGTCAATATGCGGCAAGGAGTTCATGCCGCATAACCCTCTCGAGCCGCATAGCGCTCTCTGCCGAATAGGTCGCTGTCCGCATGAAGACTTCGTCTTCTCCAACAACAAGTTCCGTCATGGCCGAAAGCTAAAAAAAATCATAAAATTGTTTTCTTCATAAAAACTTTATTTCTAATCCAAATCCAGTGAAACAAAAGCCAAGTTGCACGAAATAAAATCCTCTAGCATAAAGAACAACTAGTTTTCGAAAATACTAAGTTTTAATATATCAAAACTAAGAAAAACTCATGGAACCCATGAAAAATCTTAGCTTCAAATTCAGATGTACTCAAATATACTCATCAAAATCCAAAACTCAAATATCTAAAAATGATGAGGAACACAAGAGGAACATTTTTCATTAAACAATTCTTTTTAAAACAACATGTATATGAAAAATTCAAAAATCAAGGTTTTATCATGGAGCAAGATGTACTTGCCTAAAAGTCCAACGACATCTTCCTAGCTAGGTCCGGTGCTAGGGTTCGGCTAGGGGAGGTGCACGGGGGTGAGGAAGAAGAGAGCAAGGAAGGAGGAAAATGAAAATGAAGAAGAAGAAAGGGAGAAGAGAGAGAGAGAAAAACTCACATATATATACTAAGAGTAGAGAAATGTGGTTTAGTCATGAGTTCAGTCAAATGAACCGAACCAAGTGTCCATCCTACATGCGGGTGTTAAACCGGGTCTATGGCAATGCCAATGCCAATGGATATTTTACTGGTCTCAGACAGTCTCTTTCAACAAAAAAATAATATAACAATAATAAAATAACAGGAACCAATACGAGAAAATACAAGAAAATACAACATGAATATATTATAAGAAAAAAATAAAATCCTAAAAATTTAAGAAATACCAAATTTGAAATCTGGTGTGACATATATCGTTGTGGGGTGGGATGGGATGGGGGAGGATTTTTATTCCGTCGTACCAACTGTCAGACCTTTCTACGTTGAATATTCTACAAAATATTTTTCTTTACAAATAATTAGTCTAACTTATATTATTCTATAAACAAAATTATCTCAACCAACTATGTTTGTCCATCTTAGGCCTTAGCTTTTGTCTTGTTTATTCTTTTTTCTAGTTACATAAAGTACCATGGTGGCTCGGTTAGCGCCCACAGTTCAGAAGTGCAAAAAAAAAAAAAAAACCCGCCAAGTATAAACCATCGGCTTCTCTTAAGACAATTTTTTTTTTGATGTAGTGGTTAATATGTTAGAGTTACATACAAGAGGTCTTTGAGTCTTGGTGGCAACATTTTTTTTTTTACTAATTTTTTTTTTAGTTTTTGCATTTTTTTTACATTATATATCGGGGTTCATTTAAAAAAATCGCATAGGGCTCCATGAACTCTGGATCGGCCCTGAATAATAGTTAATTTTAACATAATCTTGTTAATATTATCTTATATATAATTCGAAAAGAAAAATTCTAGACTTTATCTTAAAAAAATTATGTTTCTGAATTGTACTTCTCCAATCTTTTATATTTCTCCAATCTTTTATATATATACTAGTAACGTGTACGTGTATTGCATATGCTTGAAAGAAATTATTATAAATTTTTTATTATTATAAATACTATCATTCATAGGAATTGAACTCAGATAACTAAGAAAAATATTTCTCACCTTAACCACTTTAGTTAGAGTTATTTAGTTATAAGTAAATCATATTAGGTAGTTAAATAAAATAAAAAAAAATTAAAAAAATAATAATTAATCGAGTATTTACAAACGGCTTAGACGGTTCAATTTTGAGCCATTTTCAATTCACCTTATATTAGTACAGAGAGACTTAAATAAACTAGGGATAAAAGAAAATTTAATTACACATCTTCTCATTAACATAATTACTAACTGTTGCGGTTGGGTGAGATTTTCAACCTATGTTGAGAATAATCCCGGAGTGCGACGAGCGTCATTCATATGTCGGAGAAGCTCAAAGAAAATCATGGCGACAAAGTTTTCAATTTGAGCCGGTATCAGGTCCTACCAGAGCAATATCATAGCTTGTGGTACACCATCGGTATACCATTATTGTTACTGCTCTAGTTCCGAAACCTGTTGTGGTATATTGCTGGGCTCCTATGATTTCCAAAACCTAAATCCGGTACATCGACGATATACTCTCGTAATCCAAATTTGATATTTTATTAGCACTGTTGGATCGAGATTAAAGGTCCAAATTATCTCCGAGTTATGGTGACTTAAATATGATTTTTCTAACCCAAGTCCCACATTACGTATTATAAAAAAAAGAATTATCTCATATGTGCAAATTTCTACCAAGAGGGATAGGATATTCGAAGTTTGAGGATTATTTTTGAAGAGAGAATGATTTGATGAGTTCTACATTGGTTTGTCCTCGTCATCGGTAGCTCTCTATTTGTTTTGAAATCTTTTTCACTATATCTGAAGTGTTGCGGTCATCGTGTGAATCGACGAAAATTTTGGGAAATGCACGTATTACATGCGGCTCGAGAAAATTCTTTTACTTTTATTTTCTTATTAAAAAAAAAATTTAACTCATGTAGTACGTGCAGCTTCACATTTTTTTTTTTCTTTTTTTATCCATTCACAAAAGGGATACATGCCGTAGGCTCATATTCCTATATGAATCATGCACATGTGGACCAATAGGAATGGATTCATACATCCCATGTGCACTAGTACACTCCATTCATATTAGTCCACATGTGAATTGGCTCATATAGGAATATGAACATATGACTCATATCCCTTTTTTCCACACACGCACCACACACACACACACACACACACACACATATATATATATATATATATATATATATATAACGTTAATGTATATGATTATATTAAATACTTGTAAAAAAAAATGTGTAGAAATAAATAATAATTATTTATTATTTGAGGATTGATGGATTAGAGATGTAAATTTTTGAGGATAACATAATATAAGAATATTCCTTTTTGAGTCCTCAAATTTAAAAAACTTTTGAGAAATATATATATATATATATCTCAAAAGTTTCCTCAATTTGAGGACTCAAAAAGAAATATTCCTATATTATGTTATTCTCAAAATTTTACATCTCTAATCCATCAATCATCAAATAATAAACATATAAATAAATAATATTAGATAGTTAATTAATTAATTGTTAATTTTTATAATATATATATATATATATATAGAGAGAGAGAGAGAGAGAGAGAGGGGGGGGGGGGGGGGGGGGGGGGGGTGGGGTGAGGGGGGGACATTTTGTACATTTTCATATACTCTCCAGTATACAGAAATTGCAAAATATCATTCCCAAGAAACCCTAGGAGATGCCTTATATAACCTAGCAAAATAATAAAAATAACCACAGAAGCAAGAACTGAAAAGGTTGCTATAGCAAACTGCTTTCGTTTCGGTGTTCCATGCTGAGAAATACAAGCCAAACTACCTTTCGTTATTTGATGGTTACAAATACATTTAGAGAGGACAGTTGGTTCTCAAGAGATTTGAGTTTGGAGGAGGAGCTCTCTCGGTGCTTCCTGGCTTCTTGATCTCTGGTTTTGGATTGGTGATGGTGGAGAAGTCCAGATCCTCCCACCTTGACATGCTGACCTTCTTCCCTAGGGATCGGTCGGCTCTCACACTTGGCATGGTTCATCTCTTCCATAAGCCATCGTTAGCACCTTTCTCCGTGGGAACTTGGAAAATGCATACTCGTTAGCATCAGATAAAACAGTAATGATTTGTACAGAGAATAATACGATGCATCTATCATATGTACAGGCGGTCAAGGGAGTGAAGCAGCCAAGGAGGAAGATGAGTGCAAGAGCAGTGAGCTTTGCTCTGGCAGCAGCCATTACCATTGAATAGGTAATCTAATGCAATCTTTGACTCTTGAGGAAAGGCCCTTTCACTCTTTCAACTCTCAAGAATCAAGATGAACCCTAGGCAAGGGGGCATGGACCACACTAACTTCTTAACACCTCAACACCTGGCCTTGGATTGAATAATATGGGGGTTGACTTTTGGCATGTTTGGATGTGGGAAGCCTCATGAGGATATTGAAGTTATTTCCACTCTTTGTACAAAATGCAAGAAAAATGATTTGTAAATAAATTCACGTATTTTTTTTAAGGATGAGACCAATGATTAAAGATTGTATCTTAGGCTACTAGCAAGACCCCTTCCATTTTCATTTTTGTTTTGTTCGGATTGATATTCGATACCACGCCTACTCCTCGCCTCCCATAATAGTGTTACTACCAGACAAGGTGGTAATTCTAGTATTTTTTCTTGACTTCAATAATGTTATAAAAAAACATGGGCATATGTGATGGACTGCTCAATTTATGAAGATTTGAACAATCACCAAGTGACGAGAACAACTTCTTAGAGCATCATTAGGTCTATCCCACATTCTAGATTCTAAATTTAAAATGTAGGAGCTCATTTTGTATAATAGTAAATTTTATTCATAGTTTCAATTTCTAGATTTTGAATCACATTCCACTCATGGGAGCTATAGGTTGGGCCTCCCAATTTCTAGATTCTAGATTGTATAATTCATTTTGTAGAATAGTAAGTCCCAATTTGGAGCTCAACTTTCTATATTCTAGATTTTATATTATTTTTTTCCTACATCAATTTTTGACCACATAATCTTTGGGACCGGAGCTCACTTTATCATTTCCTACTATTCTCGTACAAACCCAACATATTCTACATTTACATTTTTTTTTTAAAAATTGATCCCCAAATTGCATTGGAGAGTCCCAACTACTAATGATCTCTTAGGAAGAATGGTATATGTTGTTAGACATTTAAGAAAAAGGCCAACAAATATAATACTCCAATACTGTAAAACAAGATAAAACAACAAAGAAATGCCGAGCGTTGAAAATTAGATAAATAAAACTCCAATGGCTTTTATTTTAAATTTTGGTCCCCAACTACTAATGATACTCTTAGGAAGAATGGTATTTGTTGTTTGACATTTAAGAAAAAGGCCAACAAATATAATATTCCAATACTGTAAAAACAAGATGAGACAACAAAGAGATGTCGATCGTGGAAAATTAGATAGATAAAACTCCAATGGAGCATTTGTTTAATCAAATTAAATTCATCGTAACATAATTATTATCTTCTACAAAGTCGTATTTATTAGAAAATACCTAACTAAAATCCTAAGAAACCAAATCTAATAAACAAGAAGAAAAAACAGTTGGATAAATATGAATTTTAAATACAAAGTCGCATCCAAATTTTTCCAAAATTCAGCCTAAAAAATATTCAAATAGCTTCGACTAAGGTTAGATTAAAATCCATCAAAACTATTCCAAAAATATATTCGAACCTATTTTTTTAGGTGGTTTGTCTGTTTAGGACTAAATCGCTTCTGCATCAGATCTCTTCTCCTGTAGAGAACTCGACTCGAGTTTTTTGTGCCACCGTCTGGGTGAAGTGTCTCGTTATCAATCATCGCAAAGCTTATCGAGGCCTCCGCTCCCAAACAAAACTTTTGTTTATTCAACACTATGAATGGTCAAAATCCACTTTATTGAAGATTGTCGTCACGTCCAACCGACATCACCTCATTCTAAAAGCAATCTCCACGAACATTCATAACTTTGCGCATGCGTTACTCGTAAGAAAATCTGTAGCAATTTGCATCATCTCGTATTAGGCTTTTGCATTCGCTCCCGAACCTCCTCATAAACTCCATGAAAAAAACTGTCATGTATGTCGCATTTGTCGCCAAGTTGCCGCCATATCTAAGCAGTCAAAACGGGTTATATATCGGTTATATAACCGATATATAATGGTATCGGTCCTGGACCGATTTTTTTTGCAGAAATATCGGTAAAATATCGAAACCGATATTATCGGCCGATATGACCGATATTGTTCGAAATATCGGTTTACAAAAAAAAAACCGATTTCTCACGGTCTTGGTTTTGCTACAGAAAAACCGATATTGAATGATATGACATTCACATCAATGGAGAATGGAGATTACATCTTCTGCCATCAAAATCTTCATGCATCAAACTTATTCGGAGATGTAGTTCCTCAAGTGATCTCCTTTATCTTGGATCTCTTGGATTTTTCGACGATATGTATACTTTCTGCATATTTTATAATAAAAACTATTAAGTGTATTGTTCATATATAAAAATTGTGTTAAAAATGCAAACCGATATTTACCGTTATAAAACCGATATATCAGTGATATATCTATAACTCTACTGGACCGTTATCATGAAAAAACCGTTATTAACTGCATAGCGCCACATATCTCCCTAATCAGCTTCTTCCTACAAAATGTACAAAGGACGCAAAACCGTCTCCTTCCGTCAAAAATCGCCGTAGATGTAGAAATCGTCGACTACCTGCTTTTGACGAAGTTGCTCCCGTGCATCTACAGAATCCCCGTCTTCCGCATAATGTTCCTTAATATATTCCAACATTAGCATCTTGTGATCGAGCATTGCTAGCAAAGAAGCCCTCCACTAAGTGTATGGGCCACCCGATTGGAAATACTATTTTTGTGCACAAGCGTGTGCAAAAATCTCAACTAGTGCTTCTAATATTCAAATGTGTCGTCAAGCCCAAACAACATGACCAACACTCAAATGTGTCTTAAACGTCGTCTTCCACTGGTCCTCGGTGGTCGGATGCATATTTGTTGGTAGCACATTCGTACATCTACCTTAGAGAAGACGTCAGCTACACACAATTGATCTAACAAGCCATCCAATCGCGACATCGGAAACGTGTAGCCAATCATGATTTTGTCAACTACGCACGGACTAATATATTTTCTAATATTCTGCTTCAAGTTCTCCACATTCTCCCCAAGGATCTTGTCCTCACATGGACTCATGTAATAGTATGGCAAGTTCGGCAAACTTACCCTGGGAACAAGATCAACGCCTTGCCGAGTGTCGCACATGGTTCGTAGCCCTCCAGGAAACTCCTCCAGATACTCATCGAAAACCAATCATCCCTCCACTGGAATCACTCCTCCCTCCGTCGACTCTTCGGCCTCTGTGTTTTCCTTCACTTGCAAGCCATACACCCCATGGGCCTCCTTGAAGTCCACTTTAGCTTCCTTTATAGAAACCGACAAGGACGAAAAAATCTTCCCATCCTTTTGTAAAGATTCGGTTTAGATATTTTTCTTCAATGGTTTAAGCATATACCTCCCCCATCCTTCCCAGCCGATACTTGTCGCATACACCGTGCTTTGCACCTACCTCACATTGCCACAACCTCAATATATAACAAACATATAGTCCATCCATCACACCGCAATATATCTCATCTCAATAAGTGTATATAGAGAAAGAAATTCTACAATGCTCGATCATTTTGACACTCGCCACTTTCCTCTCCCTTCCAATAGAGTACGGATCTGGGTGCTTCTCTAGCGCCAATCATGTAACTTCGACCACCTACCTGCTGATGAGGTTAGATGTCGTCGTCAATCACAACCACAATCTTCTACCATTGATGGTATAACGGATTAAGAATATGTTGTCCCTTTGAGTAATCTTCGTGTCTGGGTGTTCGCACGATCATCGTTCTAAAAATCGGTCTAGATGGTGCCTAGGCGCTAAGCGGTCAGTGCACGCCTAGGTAGCCGCCTAGTGCCACCCGACATCTGACTATGCATGTTTTGAAATTTTATGGACAATTACCGCAATTTTTAGCATAGTTTTTTTTGTTTTTTCTTTTGTTTTTTTTTTCTTTGGAACTGCCTAGGTAGACTAGGCATCAGGTGCCCATCCGACTAGCACCTAACGACTTTTACAACCTTAGACATGATCTTCGTTGTCACGCTACGTAACGACTTTTACTTCTTGGATTCCTCCCTACGACCATCACGTTCATAAGCGTAGACGTCATCGAACTAATATCTGTCACAGGGAACGATCGCATCTGCCAAAGTCATCCCAGTCGTGAGGGCACTCTCAGTTAGTCGGCATGTCACCGCCGCAATCGTCATTACGACTCGTCTCCCTCATAACAGAAACCTCAAACTTCTTGTTCGTGCTAAACGAATTCACACGAGCCTTCTGTGTACAATTCCTGTATCGATGCGTGACCCTCCCTAGAGCTTGTGGAATTGCTCGCCCCGACACAACTTTTGGATTCAAACTACGTTTCTCGATATTTCTTGGAAGCCTATCGTACGTTCAACTCGTTGGGTGCGTAGATTCAATCCCCTCGAAGAGACTTCGATGTGCAGGAACATCGGAAAGAGACCTTCAATCCCTTGAACTTCGTTAAGGTGAAGTTCGATGTTGTCGTCGTTGGTTCCTATGATCTCTCTCAACACGTCGAGGTTCTTATACCACCTGACATAATATGGAAACTCCAATCGTTGAACCAACAACCTAAGATATAAGGATTTGCACCTCAATTCTCAAACACTACAATTAAATAGATAAAACTTGCATGGAGCAATTCATTAATCAAAATCAAATTCATCATAACATATTTGTTCTCTTCTACAAAAAAATTTTATAAGAAAAAACCTAACTTAAAGTATTAAACCTAATCAAACTAGGAAATCAATAAATATAAATATAAATAGAAAATCACATACAAATCTTCCGAAAAATCAGCCCATTCTAAAAGATTTCACAAAAAAATGATCAAAATCCATCAAAATTAACCAAAAAATTAGAGTTGAACCTATTTTTGGGTGGTGGTTCGCCTGTTGCGGACTCATTCTAGTCCGCATCACAAGACGTAGACACGTGATGCACGTGAATGCTCAATTTAGTGAAGTGTTTAACACAATCACTAAGTGACGAGAGAATTACATAATATGTATATGTACATAAAATTTTAAGAACAAGGCACAAAAAATCAATTTAAGTGCTATAGCTACATTTATTCTTATAATTCTGCTTAAAACTGATTTTTTTTTAATGCAATTATTGCACTTATCTCAGTCTTTTGTGAAACAAAAAATTTTGTTTACATAATTCTGAAAAATGTGGAATATTTTTTATAACTTAAAGATTTCAAATATCTTAAGAATCTGAATTTCTTCAAGTGTTGGCCTTCATTGTTTTCTGATAGATATCACGAGATTATGCTGAAAGGATTATGGGAAAGAAAAAGATAAATAGTCATCTAAGTTTAAGATTACAAAATACAGCTTAATTTACACGAGCAAGAAGCATGATCGGATCAAAAAATTTGATAAGTAAAAAACTTACTTGAGGACAACAGCACAACTGTTAAACCTTCCCTGGAGACAAAAATTAGGCAGAACTGGAAGCGCCTTCAACACTTGTAGGATAACACACCTCAAATTGAAGAATTATGTTGCAAGGGCAGAACCACTAGTGTTCCAACTGTTTTACTTTGAGCCTTTCCACCATCTGACTTCCCCCGTGCTATAGAAAGAGATCTTACCACAACATGTGCCTAGAAAGTTCCTCAAATTCAGCATATATAATTCTGTGACGCAACTTGTTGCACTCAAGATGACAAAAACACATGCTCATTCAGGTAAGCTTTGCAAAGCAGATCCAGTACTCCAGACAGTGAGCTTAATTGACAAAGTCAGTAGAAGAACCATACTAACACTTTCAGAATTATTCAGGATCTTACTTCTGGACTTGTATGATATCTGTAAGTCAGGCATTCCCTTCTAATGAGGGTCCTCAAGAACCTCTAGTTAACTTTTTCATTCACATCTTTGAGCTCGAGCGATTTCCCAGATTGGATCATTATTTTGATCCAGAACAGGCCTATTCTTTTGATTGGTGTTTACTATTGCAACCATGAACCTCTCATTCTGGAGGGTGTAGAGGTACATAGCCTGCTCATCCTAACAATTGCCAACATAAAATAGAAAAAGATGCTAGTTAGAAACCACATAGTTAATATACTAGAAAAAGTTATCAGGAATAAACAAAATATGTGATCAACTAAAAAAGTTGTTTAAAGAGTGGAATGTGAAATGATACTTCAACAATAAGTTTTTCATTACTTCAATTTTCAAACCGACTCCAGACAAACATAATAAGCTTATGGACAAAAAAAAAAAAATTAGAATTTTTAGTTCAATTCTAGAATCAACTTTATTGGTTTACCACATATTATGTAAAAAATCTATATTGTACTGGGCGCTAGGCGAGGCGAGGCGACAGCCTACCCACCTAGCCCAGGAGTTGCCTAGGCGCGCGCCCAGGCCACAGAAGATATTTTGCAGAAAAAATCTGCAGTTATGTGCAGAGTGTAAATAGTGCAATTATGTGTAGCACCCCGTTCCCCCTATTCGGGGAACGCGGCTAAGAAATACTTGGTATCGTTCGATCGGGACAGATTGAATCAAGATCATTTCCTCGTTATGGATTGGTTTCTTCGGAATCATGTCTCACATTCAACGGATCGTGCCTCAAGGAGGCAGAGTCGAGAGGGGCCTTTCCGTTGCGCTGGTTTCTTTGCCCGTTTTCGATGCCGTTTGGTTGGTTTCTTGTTGGTTTTGTGCCTTGCGTTTTCTTGAACGGTTTCGATGGATTTCATTGCCTTCGTTCTTTACATTTCGCATTTCGTATCGAACCATTGGAGACCGAAACAGGAAATATTGATCATTTGTTGGTGCGTGCAGGTGATCGTGTAAGCGACGTGCAAGCGGAGTTTTAAAGATCTCCCTTTTCTCTCTTTTCCGAATCACCAACTGGTGAGTGACTTTACTTCGATTAGCGTCCTTCTTCCAAGTCTTCATTCCTAATAAATTGACTCGTTTGTGCATCCCGATCAATGACCAAAAGAATAAAAATTGAGTCAAGATAAAAGAAGTAGACTTGAAATACTTGTAATGCTTGTCACAAAAAATTCTCAACGGTCACATTGTTGCGTGCTTGTCCGCTATACATGCAGCTATTTTATGTTCAGTTGTAGTTAGAACTTATTCATCTATAATTGTTCAATGGGTGGTACATAACTTGTGAATTGATCATATCAGCTAGTAGACTAAGCCATCGCACTGTGCTAAAGTAGTTTTGTTCATGTTGATATCTTAAAATGCTTCATATGTTAATTTAGTGTTTAGATCGTCAATGGTCATGGACAACTTGTGCACAAGGTAGATGCTCCTGCGAACGGTCGCCGGGGCACCGGGGCCGATTCGTCCCGGGCGGAACCAAGGTTGCAAAAAGCGCTAGGCGGGCGGACAGCTGCCGCCTAGCGCCTAGTCCGCCTAGGCGGTTGCCCAGGCGGCCGCCTAGATTTAGGCGGTTCAAAAAAATAAAATAAAATCTAAAAAAATCTACTGAAACTTGCAAAAAAGTCCATACAATCCTAAAATATGTATAGTTGAGCGTCGGGGGACTAGACGGGTGCCTAGGCGGACATCGGGCGGGCACCTGGCGCCTAGGCGCCGCCTAGGCGGCCTAGGCGGACGCCTTTTAGAACAGAGGGCGGAACAACAGTTAGTCGTGCTAGCAACTTAGCACGGATGAGGCGGGAGTTTGTAGCGGGGCTCGCTACCTGCGTTGCAAGCATCGTCGTCTACCCAGACTATACTCCATGACGGCTAGTCAAGACAGTGATCCTTATGTATATTTAATCTGTGCAGACTAACTATGTCTTCGTGGCAGGAAATGTCATGGTAAGTTTTGTACAGGTGGTTCAGACGGTACAGGTAAAGTCACCGAACGGTGGCACATTTTGTTATGTCATTCCCTTCTATCGTATATAAAGAATTGAACTGAGGCAAAATAGAAAGATCACATAATAATAATGTTGCATGTTCACATGAATAAAATATCGATTTTGGTATGTTGGGTTAGCTCGTCCTCACCTGTACTTTTCGAAGTACTGACCCTCGTTGCAACAGGTTTCCCGAGCTGAGGCGACGCGGCGAGGAGCTGAAGCTTCCCCCAACCCTCCACTGATCTGGCGCGTTCGTGTTTTGTGACTTTTGGAGCTCAAGTACATAATCACAAGGAGCCCGCACATATCTTTTGAAGCTCCTAGGCGATGGTGCTAACTCGCACCCAATGTGGTTTGCGCATTTTGAAATATTAGTAAGGATGTAATGTATGGATAGGCTATCTCATTTTGCGTCCAAGTTGTAAGCCTGTGCGGCATTCCTATTACTTTTGGGTCAAGAGTCTGTAACCAGATTATCATTATCAATAAAGAGAACTTTTCTATATCTCAATGTGTGATATCTTATTTGCGTACTCTGTTGCATGTGTTCTGAAATATATCATTATGCCTAGGCCTTGTGCACGCGCGCCTTACGCGTACACGGCATCACGTCCGGGGGACGATTATCGATTTAGAGGAAAACGGGACGTGACATATTGGTATCAGAGCATAGCTTCAGATCCTTTGACCTTCGTTTCAGAGAGTTTTCTTGAAATGACCTTGTCCCTCCCAATCAAACTCTTAAATTCGCTTGGCCAAAATAAGATGCGTTCCATACAGTGAGTCCATAATATATTTTGAGACTGATACAAATTACTTTTCTTTAAAGGAACGGCCTCAGAGCCGGATGCACAAGCGCAGATGGTAGCGCAGGTGCAAGGGAGCAGTTCCGACACTTCGGACAGCTCGGGAAGTCCGGCAGCTGCGCCCTCTGTTGATCCGTTCGAGCGGGTGATGCGTTTAATGGAAACGCAACAGAGGCAGGCAGAACTACGTCAAAGCCAATTCGAGTCCCGGATTGAGGCTCAATTTCAGGCGCAGCGGACTCAGGTCGAGGCACGGCAAAAGCAAATGGATACCTTGCAAACAATTATGACGACACTCGTCGCCAGCAACAATTCTGCATCAGCGGCCACCGCGACAGTGCCAGTTGTAGCCGAAACCGTGGGACTGCAAGGCTCTCAGGAACCTCCGCCCTCAGACGAAAAAGGCTCCATCCTGCAAATATCAGAGTTTAAGAAGATGTGTCATGCTACCTTCAAAGGGACCGAGGATCCCTCCGTGGCATCGGATTGGCTGGTTGAGTTGGAAGACCACTTCGAAGTGCTTCGCATGGATGAAACAAAGAGAGTCGTGTGCGCTCAGCTTCAGCTCCGTTTAAACGCACATGATTGGTGCGATGTGCACAAACAAGCTATAATGAGTGAAGATGACAGGACGACTATCTCTTGGTCCGCGTTCCGTAAAGCCTTCGAAGAGGAGTACCTTCCACCCGCCGTCCGTCGCGAGAAGGAAGATGAGTTTACACATCTGCAACAAGGAAATATGACAGTGCGACAGTACGCCGCGGAGTTCAACAGGCTTGCAAAATTTGCTAAGTCTCATCTCTGTGACGCTGAAAGTCAAGCCCGAATGTTTGAGATAGGACTGCGACCTTCTATTCGTGTCCACGTCGTCGTCCCTCAGTACCGTACAATACGGGAGTCCCTAAACCATGCCCTCTCCCTAGAGTCGCAGTGCCCCCCAGTTCGCATCGGCGTTGTGCAAAATTTCCATCACAAGCGCCCTAGCAACACAGGTGGTAACAATCCGCACAAGCGCCACAATAACGGCGGCTCTCAGGACCAAGATCCAGGGAAGAACCAGGGGCAACCTTGTGCCTACTGCCACAGGCCAGGGCACCATGTTAACGATTGTTGTATTCGAAAAAGGGGATGTTTGGTTTGTGGTAAGTTTGGCCACGTAGCTCGTGATTGTCGGGATCGCCCCAACGATCCCCCTCCGCGCCGTCAACAGCAGCAGCATCGTCCGTCTCAGAATCATGGTCAGGCACCTCGAGCGAACCAGACGGAACGCTCAAGGTCAGGTCTATGCTCTGACTCGGGAAGAGGAGTTCGCATCAAACACGACGGTGCCAGGTATATTACTTTTCAATAATGTACCTGCTCGAGTATTGTTTGATTCTGGTGCCACACATAGCTTCATTGCGACGGATTTTGCCGCCGAGAACACACTTCCTATAACACCGCTAGGCTTAAATCTTAGCGTCCGTACTCTATCGGGCGTGGATTTGCTTGTAACTTAGTTTGTCGTGAATGTATCATTTGCATCGGTGGAAGAAAATTATCACTTGATGCGATAGTCTTAGACATCAGGGACTACGACATCATTCTAGGGATGGATTGGCTCGGCACTTGCTCGGCTACCATTGATTGTGCGGAAAAAAAAATCGTGTTTCGTCTACCTGGCGAGATCGAGTTTTGCTATGGGTGCAGTCCACGGTCAAGAGCGCTGAATGCTTGCATGGTGATCTCTGCAATGTCTGCTTGGCAGATGATACATTCTGACTGTGATTGCGCAAACGTTGAGTCTACTTCCATTGTGGCGGATTTTCCTGATGTGTTTCCCGACGAGTTGCCCGACATGCTGCCCGACAGAGAGATCACTATTTATACATTTCCAGAAACTCGACCAATTTCCAAAGCTCCGTATCGAATGGCCCCGGCAGAACTAAAAGAGTTAAAGGTTCAGTTGCAAGAATTGCTAGATCATGGGTATATTCGTCCGAGCGTGTCTCCGTGGGGTGCACATGTGTTGTTTGTAAAGAAAAATGATGGCTCGATGCGGCTCTGCATCGACTATCGTGAATTGAATAAAGCCACTGTTCGAAACAAGTACCCCCTTCCCAGGATCGATGACCTCTTCGATCAACTATAAGGTGCGACGGTATTCTCGAAAATCGATCTTCGCTCAGGTTACCATCAGCTCAAGATTAGGCCGGACGACGTGCCAAAATCAACCATTCGCACTCGCTACGGCCACTATGAGTTTTTGGTAATGCCATTCGGATTAACCAATGCCCCTGCCGCCTTTATGGACTTAATGAATCGTGTGGTCCGGCCATATCTCGACAAGTTTGTAGTAGTGTTCATTGATGATATCTTGGTATACTCGAAGAACAGAGAGGAACATGCAGAGCACTTGCGGACCGTGCTACAAACTCTTCAGGACAACAAGCTATTCGCAAAACTGAGTAAGTGCGAATTCTGGCTAAGCAGTGTATCTTTCCTCGGGCATATCATTTCTGCGGGAGGCATTTCAGTCGATCCAAAGAAAGTTGAAGCCATCGTCGAGTGGAAGTGACCTGCATCCATCGGTGAGATTCGAAACTTCCTCGAGCTAGCGGGCTACTACAGGCGCTTCGTAAAGGACTTTTCCAAGTTAGCATCATCTCTGACTCGCCTCACACAGAAGGGAGTCGTGTTCGAGTGGTCCACCGACTGCAAAGCCTCGTTTAAGGAGTTAAAGCAACGCCTCACCTCTGTCCCACTACTTGCACTACCAGACGAGACCTCGGGATTCCAAATATTCAGCGACGCGTCGGGACAGGGCTTGGGATGTGTACTCATGCAGCAGGATAGGGTGATAGCCTACGCATCCAGACAACTGAAAAGCACGAGAAAAATTATCTTATGCATGACCTGGAACTAGCGGCAATTGTGTTAGCGCTAAAATTGTGGCGACACTACCTCTATGGAGTGGCTTGTCCAATTTACACTAATCACAAAAGCTTGAAGTACTTATTCACCCAAACTGACCTTAACCTACGACAGCGGCGTTGGCTAGAACTAATTAAAGATTATGACCTGACGATCGACTACACACCTGGTAAGAGAAATGTTGTAGCGGATGTGTTGAGTCGAGTGTTTGCGGGATCCCTGTCCGTTGATCGCAAGTTACAAAGGGACTTAAAGGAAATAGGCATTGAACTCCGAATTCGATATCGCGGCGCGCAAGTTGCTCAGATGCGATTCGTACCCAACGTGTTAGAGAGGGTCACATCTACTCAGAGGGACGACCAATTCCAAAAAAAATGCGTGAGCAGATTCTAGCGGGGAAGGCAAAGGACTTTGCAGTAGATGAGAATGGAGTGTTGCAAGTTAAGGGAAGGCTATGTGTCCCCAACGACACAGAACTCGGAAAGAAAATCCTTACGGAAGCTCATTATGCAGCCTATACGGTCCATCCCGGGAGCATGAAGATGTATAGAGACCTTCGCACTATTTCTGGTGGCACGGCATGAAGAAGGATGTGGCGCTCTTCGTGTCGCAATGCATAACATGTCAGAGGGTGAAAGCAGAACATCAGAGACCGGGCGGAGAGATGCAAAATCTTCCTATCCCGGAATGGAAATGGGAGCACATAAGCATGGACTTCATTGTTGGCTTGCCAAAGACGCAACGGGAGAACAACGCAGTCTGGGTCATCGTCGACCGGTTAACCGAGTCAGCGCACTTCATTGCCATTAAAGTTACTTGGAGCATCGATCGCCTCGTCCAGACCTACCTTGATGAGATAGTTCGGCTGAACGGACGATTCCTATCACGTTTGATCAGGTACTTGAAGACATGTTGCGTCTCTGCGCAATCGACTCAAAGTCAAGTTGGGACGTCCACCTACCGTTGGCCGAATTTGCATATAACAACAGTTATCAGTCCATCATCCAAATGGCTCCGTATGAGGCTCTGTATGTGCGGAAGTGTGGGTCACCGATCTGCTAGGATGAAGCTGGGAAGCGACAAATCCTTGGGCCGGAACTAGTTGAACAAACAGTCCAAAAGGTTTGGTTGATCCGAGAGCGACTAAAAGTAGCACAAAACCGGCAAAAGAGCTATGCCGACATTCGTCGTCGACCCCTTGAGTTCTTTGAAGGTGACCATGTATTTTTAAATGCCTCGCCCATGCGAGGAGTTACGAGATTCGGAGTAAAGGGGAAGTTAAGTCCGAGATTAGTTGGCCCGTTCGAAGTCCTCAAACGAGTCACTTCAGTTGCCTATCAAATTGCATTGCCACCAGCCTTGTCAGATGTGCATGATATTTTCTATGTGTCACAGCTTAGAAAGTACGTGCATGACCCGAACCACGTGGTAGATTTCGGTCAGCTGGATCTACAGGCAGACTTGTCGTACGCCGAAGAACCCGTTCAGATCTTAGATCGTAAAAAGAAGCAGTTACGGAATCGGACAGTCTCGCTAGTGCGCGTTCTTTGGCGGGAACCACTCGGTCGAGGAATCGACCTGGAAACTCGAATCAGACATGAAAGAAAAGTTTCCCTCACTATTCCTTAGGGGTAGGTTCTATTCCTAAGTTTCAAGGACGAAACTTTTTGTTAGTTGGTTAAGATGTAGCGTCATGTTCCCTCTATTCGGGGAGCACGGCTAAGAAATACTTAGTATCATTTGATCGAGACAGATTGAATCAAGATCATTTCCTCGTTATGGATTGGTTTCTTCGGAATCAGGTCCCACATTCAACGGATCGTGTCTCAAGGACTTGGCGGCAGAGTCGAGAGGGGCCTTTCCGTTGCGCTGGTTTCTTTGCCCGTTTTCGATGCCGCTTGGTTGCTTTCTTGTTGGTTTTGTGCCTTGCGTTTTCTTGAACGGTTTCGATGGATTTTATTGTCTTCGTTCTTTAGATTTCGCATTTTGTATCGAACCATTGGAGACCGAAGCAGGAGATATTGATCATCTGTTGGTGCGTGCAGGTGATCGTGTAGGCGACGCGCAAGCGGAGTCTTGAAGATCTCCATTTTCTTTCTTTTCCAAATCACCAACTGGTAAGTGGCTTTACTTCGATTAGCGCCCTTCTTCCAAGTCTTCATTCCTAATAAATTGACTCGCCTGTGCATCCCGATCAATGATACCAAAAGAATAAAAATTGAGTCAAGATAAAAGAAGAAGTATGCTTGAAATACTTATAATGCTTGTCACACAAAATTCTCAACGGTCACATTGTTGCGTGCTTGTCCGCTATACATACAGCTATTTTATGTTCAGTTGTAGTTAGAACTTATTCATCTATAATTGTTCAATGGGTGGTACATAACTTGTGAATTGATCATATCAGCTAGTAGACTATGTCATCGCACTGTGCTAAAGTAGTTATGTTCATGTTGATGTCTTGAAATGCTTCATATGTTAACTTGTGTTTAGATCGTCAATGGTCATGGACAACCTGTGCACAAGGTAGATGGTTCCTGCGAACGGTCGCCGGAGTACCGGGGCCGATTCGTCCCGGGCGGAACAACAGTTAGTCGTGCTAGCAACTTAGCACGGGTGAGGCAGAAGTTTGTAGCGGGGCTCGCTACCAGCGCTGCAAGCATCGCCGTCTACCCAGACTATACTCCATTACGGCTAGTCAAGACAGTGATCCTTATGTATATTTAATCTGTGCAGACTAACTATGTCTTCGTGGCAGGGAAGGTCATAGTCAGTTTTGTACAGGTGGTTCAGACGGTACAGGTAAAATCACCGAACGGTGGCACATTTTGTTATGTCATTCACATCTATCGTATATAAAGAATTAAATTAAGGCAAGATAGAAAGATCACATAATAATAATGTTGCATGTTCACATGAATAAAATGTCGAGAGTCTGCAAGATAGAAAGATCACATAATAATAATGTATGGATCGGCTATCTCATTTTGCGTCCAAGTTGTAAGACTGTGCGGCATTCCTATTACTTTTGGGTCAAGAGTCTGTAACCAGATGTTCATTATCAATAAAGAGAACTTTTCTATATCTCAATGTGTGATATCTTATTTGCGTACTATATTGCATGTGTTCTAAAGTATATCATTATGCCTAGGCCTTGTGCACGCGCGCCTTACGCGTGCACGGCATCACGCCCAGGGGACGATTATAGATTTAGCGAAAATCGGAACGTGACATAATGTTATATATAAGATATTAAGAAGCAATAACAGCTGTATAAAAGAACAGATGATAACTAATATACACAAATAACGAGAACAATTGATAACTAAAGCAATATGTAATATAATAAGCATTAACCAAATAACCAATAAGCAATATAATAAGTCTAAAGTAAGCATTAAGCAATATAATAAGCATTAACCAATATTCAACATCAAGTAATAATAATCAATATTCAAGAACCGCCTAGGCGCTTCTATGTATTCCCCTGGTCGCCTCTAGGCACCCGCCGCCTGACACGGGGTTTTCTTCTCCAGGTCGAGGCGGGCTTCCCCCAACCTGCTCGCCTTGGCCGCCTAGGCGCGCCTAGCCGTCGTCTGTGACAACATAGTGTAAAATAGAATAAAAACATGTATCAGGGTCCTAATTGTACTAGGAATAGAAGTTTATTTGCTTAAGAAATATTTTCCAATTTGGTATCCTATTTGAACTAGATTTCATTTCTATTACAGTTTACAGCCAATAGTATTTGTGATAAGATTAGTAATATTATTCAATGTTATTATGTATTGGCTGAAACCAATATGTTTTAAGAAGTTTTGGGTTGGGACTGGAGGCGCTCCAAAAGCACCATAAGTATTGAAACCAACTTATTCAAAACCACTGGAGCCCCTGAAACTGCCAAAACAGTAATAGGAAAGGTTCAACACTGAGTATTGGAACATTGTTTTAGTTGATTGGAAGTATTTGAGTAAAGCCTATATAAAGGGCTTAAGCCTTGGTGCATTCTGATTGGATGATTGATAATAAAAGTTTGAGAACTGTTCTCCATTGTGTGACCCTATCCTTCTCTATCGAGTAATTTCAAGTTCTTTATCAAGCTTTAGAGTGATTACATTGCTATCAGGATGTGCGAGATCACATCTTCTTATCGAGGATTTAGTGTGTATCCTTCTTTCTTCACCATAAAACCCATCTATAACTGTTATTTCGAACCTTGAAAATATGGTCCGTTATTGCTGTCCATCACAACAAATGGCCATCAAAACCCTACAAAACACCATCTAAATCCAACAACAAGAAACCCCCTTCTAAATCCAATAACATCAAAACCTTGTCTACCTTAAGCCTCCTATCAAATCCAACCCTAAAACCTAGACCTTAAGTCAAAAATGATTCTTTCAAGATCAAAGTTTGATTTACAGTTCTGTCCAGTGAGCCCTTAGAAATTTACTAAATGTTTTAATCGTAAAACAGAACGTCAAATTGATTCTCAAATTTACTATGTTTTACTTTTAATCCTAATCTTTATAATACACATAATCTCAATTCCAAAATTTCAATTTGTTTGCTTCCAAGTTTGAGGACAATTACGACCAAGGGAGTGATGATTTAGTGGTAACACTAGTAAGGGAGGGGAGGAGTGGGCGTGGGTTCGACTCCCAGTCCGGGCATTAATTAAACGAGAGGGGGTCTTGGTGCTAATAGCCCATGACAGGGACGGTCATTAATGACTGGCCTTTACCTCAAAAAAAAAGTTTGAGGACAAATTTAGTTGTGGATAATGGTACTCCACTTACAAAGTGTAACAATACATTTATGGGAAATCAGATCTTCACTATCTTCACCTGATTTGAGGACCAGGCTTCAATCTGTTCACCGAGCCTCTAGCGTCTGCATTTTTTTAGTCTTCATTTTTTTATGTACCATGCTAGACATGCATGATACAATTCTCCAGCTTGAGCTGAAAGGGAGTGTGAGTTAGTGATTCGCCCAACTGGGTAAAGCCCATACTAAGTTTTCCTTGTTGGACTCACGATGTATCGTGTATATAGTCTCCTATCCTCTAATAAAAAACTAGGACAATTGAATCATTTCCTCTCAACAGAAGAAAATGCCTCCAGTGAAAGCATCCTAACAAGGTAACATTTTACGCTGGGTTTGGGATTGCTTATCATGGATGCTTCTGTTATTTTATTTTTGAACAACAGTCGCTTTTGAAAGTAACCTTCTGGCTCCTTTTAAAAGTTGTTTCTGCTGGCAGCAATACCAAGCCAGGCCTTAGAATAAATGAGGGTCTTGACGAAGATTTCTTATGTTTAGTGTGTCTCCTTTCTGTCGTGATTCCATAAACATTGAACTACCATTTAAGGAATGTGATGGTAAGGATATTCCACAATTTATCTATTACACCATATAAACATCTTACAATCTTTATGATAGTTATGACCTCTTTAACAATGCTGCTAAACATTTCTGTAAAAATGGGAGTACTGACCTCGGGCAGCTCAAAGAATTCATCAGGAGATACTTGCAGCAATTCTGCAGCAGTTTGACCCGCACACCATGCAAAAATCTTCGCACTTTCATCCACTAGGGTAATCTTCAAGTGAAAGCCCCGTAAAAGCTCTCCTTCACTACTACAATGGCAAAAGCTACATTCAACTATCCCCATGGATTTATCGTTCACGTGACGGCCACAAGGAGCATGACAGAGCACAGAATGTACATGCTGAAGTTCAATTTGGTCAAGACGGACGTTAAATATCTGCCAAGATGTTAACAGACCAAATCATAATGAGTAAGCATCATTGCACAACATTTATATCAACACCTATGCATGTTTAAAAGCTCTTCTCGTAACCTTGTTGCAATAACCTAAAAGCATATGTTGTATTCTACCGTAGAGATTGGGCCTACAAGTCATAGTTAGCATATGTTTTGTAGCTATGACTAATTAATATTCTCTAGTAGTGGCATTTTATTTCTTTGAAAGAGTGACATGTTTGAACATTTCTATTGCAGAAAATCTTTGATTTCCATATAACTCATTTAATAACTTCTTTTGTTGCTACAACTAAAGAGAACATGCGATTTAGAGGCAAACAAGCACGAACTGTGCAAGTAACTGTTCTGCTTATAAACATGTGTCAAAATTAATTAATAGTGTCTCAAGTACGAAACTACGAATGCATTACTCTGTATCGGACCATATCTTATACCTAGTTGTCTAGACACTTTATAACTTCAAGAACTTTTGACAGTTGCTTCAAAATTGCATTAGCATAGCCTAGGAATCACTGTAAACTAGGTAACATAGTACTGCCATTCTGAAAAAATCGCTTGGCTATGTTGGATATTTTGATGTAAATTACACATACTGGGTTGGAAGACCAATCGGCCTACCACCAACTAGTCCACTAATAAAGTCCTGGAAATTGTCAATCAGTCCACCGACAGGTCGACTGAGTCGAACGCTGAAGTCGGTTGAGTTATATTTCCTTAGCG